>JANHZU010005667.1:73781-95474 GCA_032468055.1 Acrochordus granulatus | reverse complement strand
GCAAGACAGGGAGGCCTGGCGTAATGTAGTCCATGGGGTCGCGAAAAGTCGGACACGACTGCGCGACTGAACAACAACAACATGGATGGATATTCAGCTAGAAGTGGGTTGGGAGCAATAAGGGAGGGACTTTTCGTATATTTTGTTTCTTTTTGGGGGTGTAATTATCTTTTAGATTTTGTTGTTGTCATTTGTTATATTGTCTTCTGTTATTGTCTTATTTTTTTGATTTTTTTACTGTATGTTGTATTTTACTCTGTTGAAAAGCAATATATTTTTTAAAAAAAGCGACTTTAATTAGAGTAATTTCAAAAACTGTTTTTTTATCAGTGGGTTATGTCCAGTTCATACACCTTAACAAAGGCTACCTACTAAAGTGATAGAGAATAAACCATCAATGGAGAATAAACCATCAATTTTTGAGCTTAGGATCAAAAAACAGAATAGAGATGAATTTCCTTGAGTATTTTGCTTCAGCATGGTAAAAACAAGCAGTGGCATTCACTTTTGGCTTAGATTTGTTTATCAGTATTTGCTGTAGAGTGCATTTCTTTTTGAATATTGCATAAAGCAGAAGAGTCCATTGATTTAGTTATTTACTGAAATAGAGCCAGTGTAGGGATAATCTTGTCCAGACTTATCCAGATCAGGCTTTGCTTCCTGTATATATGGCACATTCTGGGGCACACCTGTGAAGGCTTGTTTACAGGATGAGCAGGAACTTGGGAGGATATATCATGCCTGTGAAGCTCATGATAAGGAATGATTAACACTTGCCTGATTGTCTTGCCTGCCTATCTCGTATCTATGTCCTACAATTGAATGATGTAATGTGGCACATATTAATAAAAGGAGAGGAGGTGGGCTCAGAAATATCAGCTCAAGCTACAGCTTCAGCTCATCTCCTACCCCTCCATTTTCAAAGTAGCACTTTTGTCTGTCTCTTCTTTTCGCTTCAAGCCAGGCCTCTACATCTAAGCCCACCATGAGTGCAACAAAACCTAACCAGTTCCCAGCAGAGCAGAAGACATTAAATCCTTCAGCTAGTAGAGAAGAGGGATTGCAAAGAATGAACTTAAAGAACCAGCACAAGATACCAATTATCATTTTATTTTTATCCTACCTGTATTATTCTTGATAAATAATTCACTATGCCCTAACCACTGATGCTGAAGAGGCTGAAGTTGACCAGTACTATGAAGGCCTAAAACACCTTCTAGAACTCACACCAAAAAAAGCAAGGGAGTTCCACAAAATCCTCTACTTCTGCTTCATTGACTATGCTAAAGCTTTTGACTGTGTGGATCACAACAAACTGTGGCAAATTCTAAAAGAGATTGGAGTACCAGACCACCTTACCTGTTTCCTGAGAAACTTGTATGCTAGTCAACAAGCAGCAGTTAGAACTGGACATGGAAGAACAGATTGGTTCAAAATTGGGAAAGAGTATGGCAAGGCCATATATTGTCACCCTGCTTACTTAACTTATATGCAGAGTACATCATGCAAAATGCTAGGCTGAAATTAAGATTGCCAGGAGAAATATCACCAAACTCAGATATGCAGATAATACCTCTTTAATGTGAGAAAGTGAAGAGGAGCAAAAGAGCCTCTTGATGAGGGTGAAAGAGGAGAGTGAAAAAGTTGGCTTGAAACTCAACATTAAAAAAAAACTAAATCATGGCAACTGGTTCCCATCACTTCCTGGCAAATAGAAGGGGAAGAAATGGAAGCAGTGACAGATTTTACTTTTGTGGTTACTGCAGATGGTGACTGCAGCCATGAAATTAAAAGATGTTTGCTCCTTGGGAGGAAAGTTATGGCAAACCTAGATAGCATATCAAGAAGCAGGGACAACACCTTGCTGACAAAGGTCCATATAATCAAAGCTATGGTTTTCTCAGTAGGAATGTATGGCTGTGAGAACTGGACTATAAGGAAAGATGAGCACTGAAGAATTGATGCCTTCAGACTGTGATGCTGGAGAAGACACTTGAGAGTCTCTTGGACTGCCAGTCAAACCAGTCAATCCTATAAGAAAGCAACCCTGTCTGTTCACTGGAAGAACATTTATATATCCTCTGAGAAGTTCAGGTCAGCATGTCTAAAGTATCCCTGCTTATATCCCGTAGATAAGTATCCCTGCTTATCTACATGAAAATTCCGTAATTTAGACAACCTCTTGTACTCCAGACATTGCTGAATTGCGATTTCAGCTTTCTCATCATTAGCAGTGCTTTTCCAGGATATTGAGAACTATAGATCAGCCACAATTTGAACATCACAATTCCTAGGTTAGATTGAAGGCCAACCACATCATGGTTTTTGATTATGCAAATTAGCATTGATGGCTTTTTTGTTATGTAAATAACTCTAAATTCTTACAGCCACAGCATGGTCCAGGTTCTTCCACTTCTGTTTGCAAAACATAAATAAAACCACATAGTTAATATCATGCCAATTTTGATCCAGAAAGTGATAATCCATTATTCTCAGATCAATCTCACAGACTTGAAACTCCAGTTGCAAATTGGCAAATGTAAACCTTATTACCCTTGGTGTGAGTAGCCAAATACGTAATTACCATAAAAACCATCTCACTTCATTTCACACTGTTTGCATCAAAGAATGAGAGCACAGA
Source organism: Acrochordus granulatus (assembly GCA_032468055.1). Taxonomy (NCBI): domain Eukaryota; kingdom Metazoa; phylum Chordata; class Lepidosauria; order Squamata; family Acrochordidae; genus Acrochordus; species Acrochordus granulatus. The sequence goes on along the minus strand of JANHZU010005667.1, from coordinate 92,833 downwards.
AATCAATTATTACAAATTCAGGCATATTCTCCATTCAGCAAAGAAAGCCCTGCTTCAATTGATTCATTGCTTAATGTAATAACTGAAACTGCAGCATGCACCCATTAAGTGAGAAATGTTGGCTTCATGAAAAATGTCTTATGTTGGACACATTTTTATGAGCTTCTCTAAACAGGAGAATTTAAAACTGCAGGATGAGGAACTTGAAGCAAATGGAACTTGAGTTCTATTCATTTGCAGAAAGAATTTTGACAGATTCAAAGAAGAAATGAAGAGTGGGGGCAGGGGGGAAGGTGCATAGCTTTACAAAAATTTGAGACTTTAATTATTTTTAACTAGATAGTGTATAAAGGATAAATTGTAAATGGTTCCTAGATCTGAAAATTATTACATTTGGTAGGAGTCGATCAAGCAAGCAATGCTTGACTGTCTTTCCAATGTCTTCCAAGGTTTCAATAAATGACCAGAGTTAAACCAAGAATTTATGTATTTATTTTATTTATTTATTTAATAAATGTATATGCTGCCAAAATCAAATGACTCTTGGTGGCTTACAATATATTTAGTTAAATCTCTGATGGAGATCAGGATGCTACAGAGCCTATTTGTTCAACTTGAAGTCAAGAGAACTCCAAATCAAAGAAGAGCATGGCTGAGGACCAAGGCACAGATTATATCAGCCTTAGTATTCAATGAATGTTAAACTGGAAAGTGTACCCACACACTACTCTCTGTTTATCTGTACTATTGCATGGTTTTTATGTCTCATTTTGCTCTATAGCAACTAGCAGTCCTGCAAGAATAACTGTGTGCTTATGCATGCTTGTGTGTACACTATTCTCATATTTTTAAAAAAGTATGGATGAGCTTTTTTTGCAAATTCATAAATCATATGTTATAGAAGATCATGGATGGTAGCAGACTAAGTTTCAATATTTATTGTCTGCAGGCAAGAAACCAATGAGAAAAAGTAACCAAGTAGGAAGGAAGGCTAATAGTGGTTAAACATCAGGGAAAACAAAAATTTAGAATTATTAAAATTGATTGGAAGGGATCTTAAAGGTCATCTAGTCCAAACTCCAGCTCAGTGCTGTACTCACTAAAGAATCTCTGCCAATGGTCCTCCAACCTCTAACTAGAGGATCTCTAGCTAAGGAGAACTCATCATTTCATGTGAAAACTTGTTCTACTTGCTGGCAGCTCAAGCAAGTCAGAAGATTCTTTGGAAGTCTATCTTTTCTTCAAGTATTATCCCATTAGTGTTAGTCCTATCTATTGGGACAATAAAGTCTACTCCTTCTTCAATGTGACAGTCCTTCAGATATTTGAAGACTGTGTTGCTATACCAGTACCAAGCTTAAATATTAAGGCTGGTTAAGTAAATTAAATTCCAGCAAGCAATCAGACATGGGTGAATGAAGAGGGAGATGCAGACAGTTCATTATTGAAGCAGTTTCTCATCTGGAAACTCATTTTCAGCATCCGAAGGGTCAGTGAATGACCTAGCAACATTCCTGTTGTTTGGAAGGTCATTAGGAATCAGATGGTTTTCTCCTGTGGAGGAAGTAAAAACAAAAAGACATTCAAGGAATTGTTATTGCATAAAGTAACTGTGGAACAAAGAGGATTTTTAAGGTCTACCTTTGTCACCTTGGATCTTCCTGTCATTTGGCCCTCTTAACAGTAAGAATAAGTGGCTGCCTATGTATAAATATAATAAATATTAAAATAAATATATAAGTCTGTGTATCTGTGTCTATAATTAGATCATTAGATGAATATGTAAATGCATTGACTACCTGTATTCAAGATAGAGATGGGTGAGAATTTATTTATGCATTTGGGTTTTTGTAATACTTATGCATACCCATCTACACATCGTAGGATTTGTGTTATTTTGTTTCTAGTAAAACTAACTGTTGTTTAGAACAAAATAATATCAGGAGCAGAAATTGTCTCTCATTTTGACAGCTGATGTATTTTGCATCACTCCATATGTCGGTTATTTTTATTTTTGTTCAGTTGACACTGTGAAGTGATTTGAAGTGCTCTGTACATATCTTTTTCCTCTTTCATCTGCTGAATTGAAAATAATTTGATATGACATTCTTTTAGAGTTCTCAGAGCTCTTCAAAATCAGAGACAAATTAAGCCTACATGATACCCACATTTATAACACACATACATGCATAGAGCACTACATATTGTACATTCCTTATGAAGTATTATGAAACTAGTTGTAAATTTCTGAATATGTGTATACACATACACACACACAGAGGGAAGAACTGAGCTTACTGATAAAGTATGTTCTTCAACATTACAAGAATGTGGAAGATGAATGTAGGAGGATCAGGGGGGGAAATGAAGTAATTTATTTAAAATATGTATAACCTGCTAATTGCCCAGAGGATTTTGGATAAAAGGCAAGATGAAACAGTATTCCAGGTTAAATAAGGATTTTATTATTTATGACTTTGTTAAATTTATATAGACCATCTCCCATACATGACTCTGAGAGATGTACAAAATACAAAAACAGTACAACAAAATAATACAAAAATCTCACAGCAGAATGTATTAAAAACATTAAAATAACAATACAAACCATAAAATCAGTCAGTGGGAGAGATTAGTTCACTGATATGAATGACTGAGAGTTAAGTTTGCAGGCTCCACATCACTACTAACAGATTCCCCAGGCCAGATGGCAAAGCAATCTGATCACAGGGAAAATAATATTCCAAATGGTGTTGTGGCAGAAAAGGCTGTCTTTCTGCATCCCATCAGATGACATTTCTTTCCACCAGACCTGAGGGATGGGTAGATGTGAATTGGGACCCTCAAATAAATTGGCCCCATACCATGTAGGGCTTTATAGGTCATTACCAGCACCTTGAATTGAACCCAGAAGCTTCCATACATTTTCAAAGGCAGCCCCAAGTAGAGCACATTACGGTAATCCATATAGGAGGTGACCAGGACGTAAGTGTCCAGAAAAGGATGCAACTGACATACAACCCAAAGTTATGCAAAGGCCCTTTCAGCCACAACTGCCACCTGTCACCTGTTCATTGAGCAGGAGTACTGAGTCCAGAGGGACCCCCAGATTGAATAATTATCACAATAAGACAGTGGGAATCCTAGAGGCAACAGTGAAAAGCTTAGTGAAACTTCACCTTAGGATGGACAACATCCATGACAGTTTGGCCTCCAGGAAAAGCAATTCTGAAAGTAGGAAAAGACAACAGAGAAAGTAAGCAATAGTTAATTGTCAGATATGATTCGAGCTCTTGATTTGGATATATGTCTGTTCAGAAGCAAAAACGTGTGTTCAGTTTTCAGCCTCAGTTTTTCTCCACACAAATGAGTCTCTTTGGATCTCACTCAGTATTTTATCACTTGTCAGTTTGCCTTTGCATTTTCAAGACAGCATTGTTCACTGCATTTTCAGACAATGGAATAATGAGATTTTTATTTATTAATAAAATAAATTTATTTGTGAGAATTTATAAGTGCAACACATTCCACAATGTTCATATGGGAGAACAACCAAATGCACTTGTGTTAATTCCACATTTTAAAATCAAGCCAAGATAGTAGATTGATATGCTTACTTTCCCATCCCAACTCCAGTCATATTTAGTGTAAGGATAGAAACACAAGCATACAGTATATCAATTGAAACATTGCTACTTAGGATATTTGAACAACTAAAATCTGCAGATTATTCCAGAAGTGATCATCTTAACAAGTAATGAACAGAATATTGCTATCCGCAATAGGGAGAGGACATAGAAGCCATATACAATGAGCTAATGAAATTACCAACCCCATGGCACATTTACGTGTATTAAATTATTTAAATCCATTGTGTGGCAACATGTTCACCATTAAACTATTGTTTTCACCAGCTGTTAGGGGAAAATATCCATTGATACATTAATTCACAATTCCTTATGAAAGTTTATGATTTTAGAAAAACTTGGAAATCCATACCATGTGGCATAATTGAAGACTGCTTGGGTATACTTTGGCATCATCTTTTGCATGAAAAAAAAATAATTTCATGTTAACAAGAGAAATATAAATTTTAAATGTGTGCTGGGAAAGGAAACAGGAAGCACAATGATACAATTTGCAATGAAACTTCAAATAAGTATTTTGAACTTTGGCAATTTTGTAACTAGAAGTGAAAGCTTGCAAGCTCTTGACCCTTTCATCTCATTTCCTTGAGGAACATGGGTTGCTTCCATGTGGAGGAAGTGTTCCCATGAGTACTTCAATGACAAAGTGTAACTTTTTTGGTAACTAGCATAGTGACCATCAAGCAAGTGTTATACGATGGTCATGACTTTAATTTGTCAATGTTTGGGCCACTACATTTATTTGCAGTTGCAATGTCCAAGTAGTCTTCAAAGGCAGGGCCATGGAGAATACATTGCAGTAAATACAAATAGGTGGTGATATGTCACTGTGATAATGGCCACCCACTGCAAGTAAGATTGTAACTGGTATACCAATGTACATTCCTTTTTAAATGTTATTTCAGTATCCCTCTATAGATCCTGACCTGAAACACTTGCAGGCTGTCTAGAAAGATACCATGGAACACCCCCCCCCCATCTAGAGTCCTCAACCAAAGCAACTAATGACATTTCTATCCCATCACAGAATCTGAATTCAAACTGAAATGGCTCTGGATAACTTGTTTCCTCAAGAGTGCTCTATAACTGATACTGCTGTGGTGTGACATGGCCAATACCATTAAAGTCGAAATATAATTTTGACGTCTCTACTGTAGTTCAAGCAAGTCTGGGCATGTTCTTCTGTTTCTGATTCGTATAAAGGACATGTCTCACTGACAACACCTGCAACCCAGATTTCTTGGTCCACTCTTTAAAACATCATATGCAGTTTCTATTAAGTTATCATTCTAACCAGTCTAGCATTTCCTTATGAAACTGCACTGAAATGTTTGATTTGTCCTGAAATTTCCAGTTATCTACACTCCTAGCTTGATGCAACATTTGTGGAGAGAGAAGTTCTCCCTAACAGCTAATGAGCTCCTGAAGATAAAGGATACAATGAAATTCAGCTTTGATTTATCATGAAGAACTATTTTTCTTCCTGGGTGATAGGTGCGTAGTGATTCAAGAGGGAGAACGATGGTCATTTGTTTTAGAATCTCTTGGAAATATTGATCTATTTTCAAAGAAAAACAAGAACATATGCTAATGTTCCCTCCATCCCTCTTTCTTTGCTATTTTTCTTTGAATCTTTCTATGCTATATTTAAGGTAGCTACTCCAAGGAGCAACTATCCAACATATAGTTCCTTAAAAATATCCTAGAAGCTATTTTGTGTGTATTTTTGAGTGCCCAGTGTTCAATTAACGCCTCCTTCCTTTTCTGTGTTGCATCAAACACCATTTTTGATTGTGCCATTTATTTCCACTGAAAACACGACAGATTTTGTTTATTCCTAGCAAAGGAGTAGGATTGGCTATTTTTCTTCCTTGTCACTTATAATGTTAAAGTTGCTATCTGTAACAGACTTAGTTTAGCTAAAGAATGTGTGGCAATTATATGCTATCTTTCTTGGCCTATTGCTATATACGTATAATTTTCTATGCTAGTAGCATTACAGTTACCCTCAGTCTGAGTGTAAATTAATTAAACTGCTGATTGGAAGGTCCTCTTGTGATAATGACATTTTTACACACTGTGGCCCAGGGCTAGTAGTGGTATTTATTCAATTGTATTTCACTTGTGAAGAAGTGGCATTTATGTATTTTTCCATGTTCTTTTGACAGTTTTCACAAATCTGAATTTTCTCACAGTTCTGCAGATTTGATCCTGCATAAGAGAGAGCCTGTTTCTTGCTGTTTCCTTTCCATCTGGTCTGTGAAATGTTTTCTTTTTCTTTTTTCTTTCTTCTTTCAAGCTACTCACTTGCATCTGCTAGATGCTTTCTGCTTGGTTTCTCAAACATGGCCTTTTTGCATTTCACATTAAATTATTTTTGCATTTCACATTTGCATTTCACATTATACTATTAAAGATTGCTAGACTTTTTTCTAGTATTATTTGCCAAGTAATCTGGATTAAAGGGGGGGGAAATAATACTAGTAGCCACAAACCAAGTTTTAACTGGTTCAGAACACAGTGACACATGCAGTTCACCTGAGTAACACCCTTGCTGTATGAGCTGCACTAGCTCCCAATTACTTTCCAGATACAATTCCAGGTACTCGTTATCCCTTTAAAACTACTTGGCCAGGACCAAGTTACATGCAGAACCACCTCTCCCTGAAGATATCTGCCCATCCTAGTTGGGTAGATAGGGTTCACATGCTCCAGGTCCCCTCTCTTAAATATCACCTGATGGGATATTGGAGGTGTACTTTTTTGACTTTCCACCTGGGGTCCAAGAGACCCCTACCCATTTAGCCTTCTGGAAATCTGTGAACACCTGGCTCTTCCCCCAGGTTCTAGGCTAGGCTAGGGGGTTGACTGGAGGTTGTTTGTTCTGGCACCTGAGGGAAGTATACTTCTGTTTTTATATTTGTTTTTATGGATTGTGGTGAATCACCTAAAATGAGCTAGGCAGCTATGCTTTATAAATCCTGTAAATTAGATAGATAAGCAAGTAAGAATGGCAAGTTGGTTGAGCTTTCATTATCAAGATTAGTTTTATAATTGTATATAAGAAAAAAATCTATCAGTGGTATTTTTCTCTAATGGTTCAGCATTACTTATCTAGTAAAAGAGATAAGAACCTGTTTTACATCATACAAATGAAGTATGGTAAGTTTACCTGATAAGTTTCTGTACTTATAAATATCTTGTGTGGGCGTCTGACAAACCTAATGATTTTTTTCCACCTTGGAGCTCTACAAAAGAAAAAGATTACATAAAAGGAAACTTTGTTTGTATAGTTCTCCTTGAACGCTCTTTGAGTCAAAAAAAGGACATTCAGGAACATATATAAATAATCAGATCAAAACTCAGAACAGAATAAAAAGAATTTAATGGCCATGAATTGTGTCCGTAGATGACTTTTTCATTTTCTATTTTTTAATTATATCTTTCCCATTACTCTACAGCTTCCCCTGCTGTCCACATGGCTATACCTTAACAAAGAAGTTTTCTCCACTTATTTTCTTTTAGAATTCAAGTGACAGTTAGGAACACTAGGTAAGTAGAAGATCATTGGGGTGATGTGCATACAAGAAGAAGACTGATTCTTTGGCCATCACAGAAGTGAATTTAATGCAAGGTTGCTACATTCCATTGCTGAAAATTTCACTAGCATTTTCTTTTCCACTGAAATCTTTACAAGGACACAGAAGAAAGTCTCAGCCCGGTGCTACTTTGAAAGGATTCTATATTATGAAGTCATTATTGCTAGCTTCAAAGCTGATTCAAATATTAAGAGCTGATTTAGTCTGATTTAGAATGTATTACTTCAGACATATCTGTTTCCTTTTGACAAATGTTCTAGTATCAGAGCCTTTTCACATAAGCAGCGCTGGATTTTGAGCAAAAGATTCTAAATAGTGATTTTCAGTAAGGCACATAGCTCTATGATGAGCATACACATATGACATAATTTACCATATGTTATTCCAAAGTGAAATAGTGCCATATGGACTATACCTGCTTCCTAAGATTGGCTCAGACAGAGCGACAGTGAACAAGAAGAAAAGACCGTGCTTAAAACTTTGTGGTAGAAAGCAACAAAGGCCAAACAGAGATGGACTTTAGGCCCACCAGCCACTCAGTACAGTATGAAATAAAATGATTTAAGTTGTGTATAAGATCAGGAAATATGGTAGAAAATGTGGAAACAAATCATACAAGAGTGGTTATTTGAATGAAAACTGAACAGTGGGAAGCTATTCCATAGAATTAATCTCAGGTCCTCCTGAGATCAATACATATGGTAATGTTGCTTGTCTGGATTGCTATTATGGTGTTTACTTCATTGCTTTTTTATGCATTTTATAATATTGTATTTTATTTTCTATATTGTGAGCCTCCCAGAATCACTTTAGGATAAGGCAGCATCAACATAAAGTTTAGTCAATTAATTAATCAATCAATTAGAAGCCTGACAGAACAGATTAATTTTTTTTACCCATGGAAAATAAAGGGGTGAGTCAATTTATTTACCATACACAAAGTCCCAAATGATTGCTCCTATTAAGAAGGTATAACTCAAACACCTAACATTCCAGTTTCTCTAAATGGATATATAAAAGTTTTCCAGGATGAACCATATCATAAATTATGGAAGGATTCATATAGAAGCTAATGTTGGAAAAATTAATATAATATTCAGGTTTGTTTGTGCAGTCTCTCTCGTAACTGCTAGAGAAGAACCTATTGGATCAGACCAGCAGTCTTTCTATAATTATTTGTCAGAAAGGGGCATTCAGATGATTAAGCAAACTCATAAATATGGACAGGACAGTGAAAGCTTTTCCCCCTTCCTTTCTCATCCCTTGAATTTAAAGTATGCTCTTTATGATCAGTGGAGATTGGTTTTATCGATTTTCTTTTTAAACCTGTCCAAAATAAGGTTTTAGGCTACATCTAATGGCAGCAAATTCTACAATTTAACTTTATGGTTGCATAAAGAAGTACAGTATTTCCTTCTATCAGTATTGAATCTTTCCCATTTAATGCTTATTGAATGAGCTTAAGCTTTAACATTGTCAGGAAGAGATAAAAGATTCTGGCATTCTTTTCATACCATGCATGATTTTATGCACCTTAGTTGTATCTTCCTAATCTTTTGCTTGAAATTAAATGCCTCATTTGTTGCATTTTTTCCTTATCGGGAAGCTGCTCCAACTTCTTCAATATTTGTTTGTCCTATGTTTTCCAAACACACAGTATCTTTTTTGATGTGCAGTAACCAAAGCCACACAGCATCCCAAATGTAATCTCATTGTTGATTATACAATGGGATTACTATATTGGGTATTTTGTTTTCAGTTTTCGCCTCAAGAATTCCAAGCAAAGAATGAGCCCTTTTTATAGCAACTGGATATAGAGCTGATACGTTCATTCAATTATCACCTATGACTGGCCTCTGAGAACTCAAATCCTATTTATGTATATATGAATGTTGTAATGTTATGTTATATCACTTTACAGTTACTTATTACCATTTCTGAGGCCCATTCTGGTCTGAAGAGATCTTTTTGGAATTCTTTGCAATCCCTTTTTAATCTGATTCCTGAATAATCTGTATCATCAATCAGTTTGACTACCATGTTTAAACCTAAAGTTAGATCATTTACAAATAATGTTAATGTATTGGTCCCTATTCCCCAAGGGTCCCAATCTAAGCATACAGTATATCCAATTAGTCCATTTATTACTACTCTGTTTCCCATCTTGGGCAGCACCTGTCATCTATCCTATAGCAGCTAAATTTGGCTGCTTTATTTACCTCTTTGAAGAAGAAATTAGTTCAAGACTGTCTGGAAGTCTAGGTCTACACTGCTTCTTGAATCGTCTGTTACAAATATGTTAACACCTTCAGTAAGGTCCAAAAGTTTAATGAGAGAAAATACAGAAATAATATTGAATATTTTTCCCTGAAACTGCTCTATGTTATTTTTTTCTTTCAACAGTACAAGAACAAACATCTGTCAGGGGATCTATAGGAGAAGTTGAAAAAGTCAAGATGGCAATGATGACTGTACAACCAATGCTCCACTCCTTTTCTATGTGTATCATAGACACACTCCATACACACATTTGGAGTGATGGGATTCAGTTGGAACCACTGTACTGACTTTTTTTGCCAGTGGCACCTGTTCTATATCTTCTGCTCTGAAGACACAAGCAAAGCATTTGTTTTAATAAATGAACAAATCTGTAACAGTGCAGATCTCACCAGGTCATAAACCATATTGGTCACCTGATCCCATCAGAAAGAGCTCATGGCAAGTAAGGAAGAAAGTTTTGCAGAGTTCAAACTGAAACATACACACATACATAGCCACATGCACACACATCCTCCAACACTCCAACAAGCAAGGAAAAAATGAACATGGCAAAAAAGCCATCTTCATTTTTGAATATGGCTTTTTTGGACTTTTTTAAAAGAAAATAAAAGCTACATTATTTTTTGGACTTTTGCAAAAGAAAATAAAAGCTAGATTATTTTTCTGAAAAAAAAAACTTCTGGAAAGGTTAACAAGTCTGCAACTGAGCAGAAACATATCCTCTGGATGACTGTAGATGTGCATAAAGCATCTCTTACAAGAAGAAATCAGTTATATGTTCAGGCAAATTACAATGCAATTATTCTAGGTATGCACAGAGCAAGGATCTTTTTGCAAGCAACATGGAGGCTCATTTTCTTGAGGCAAAATTGAGCCAAGAATCCCCAAAGCAAAAAATTATGGTGAGAAAAAGATTTCATATATCTTGAGAATGCTGCGGAAATCCATCTACCACAACAAATGGTAACTGTAATTTTGCTTTATTTCTTAAAACAGTGAAGTCTCAAGATACTTCCAGGACACAGATTCTTTTTGAATAATCACAGGCATTGAGAGAGTGTATCTCTGCTCAGTTGCAGACTTATAGTTAAACCTCTGTGCATGGGAGCTTATTGAGCTTTTTAGAAAACTAATTTCTGTTTTCCTTCAGAAAGATTCAAGATAGGATTGGCTTGCTATGTTCATTTGTCTACTGTTTTCTGAATGGTTGGAGAACATGAATGTGTATGTTTCCTGTTAAACTCTAAAAAAAAGTATTTTTTTTCTTTGAGGAAAGCCAAAGTGCAGGCTGTAGCTTAAAAGTTTTTTTTTCTGATTCTAGAAGTCCACAAAAATTAATAATAATTTATTAAATTTATATACTGCCCAGTTCTCAACGACTGTGGGTGGCTCACAACAATAAAAAACATTACAATAAAATCAATAAGAGAAAAGTAAAAGATTTTAAGTACGATGAAGCAAGGGATCTCGCCCTCCTTCCCAAAAGATCTGGGAGAAGAGCCATATTTTCAAGGCTTTTCTGTTAACAGCAGAGTGGGGAGCATCTGAATCTTGAAGGGAACCTTGTTTTGAGCTTTTTTTATTTCAAAAGTGCTCACAAGAGGGTTTGCTTCAAATAGATAGGTTTTCAATATATTTAAGGTCTAGAGTTACCTGACTTCAGTCCAGGTGACAGAAAATCTAGGTAGTTTTTTCACCTTCCTGATATATTAAGTAGTACATCATAGCCAGTATGATATGTGGCTTGTGATGTTTGCTTAAGAGTTTTTTGTTGGTTTTGATGATATCACCATTAAAACCAATGAAGAGCCCTCACCTTAAATAAGTATCCACTTCAGTTACTCATTTCATTTCAATGCTATTTTCCTATCTATTTTCTATCTATTTTCCTATGTTGCTGTTGTGGGTCAGATTTTCTATCTATTTTCCTATGGCTGTTGTGGGTCAGATTCCAAATATAAGAACCTCAAGAAAGATGCCAAAACTCTTATAATTAATATTTATTAAAATTGTTTTTATACTTATAGGCTTCAGGCCTCCAACGTGTGGGCATATCATGACTTATCAATTGCTACACATACTGATTCATCAGTCACTGAATCAAACACTGATGCTCTGTCAGGTCTGTCCTTCATCAGCATAGCTTCTGGAGCTTCCTGCAATTTTTAAAATGCTGCTTCTTGTGGATCAGATGGACATTCCTTTGTGCCTACTTGAAGTGCCGATGGAAGTAGAAATCATGAAGAGAGTCGGCCTCTTTACTATGAGCACTGCACAAGTGACTCTGCATACTGAGCAATAATCAAGCAGTTCTAGTTCTTGGTAATGCCAGTGATTATATTTCAAACCATGTGGGGTTTCCTCAGTTACCTCTACATGACCTTCTGATCTCCTGTTCCAGAGCACTATGGCTTTCCCAGCACAACAATGTCTAGCTCATGTGGAGACTTTGAAGGCTGCACAAATTCATTCCAAGATGGAACAGGCAGTTGAACAACTACCAGCCAAGTATAGTGATGTTTCAGGATTCAAGAAACTGATTGACTCCCCTCCACACACACCAGCCAAATGATTGTGCTACAGATTTGGTACCAGGAGCAGCCATGTCTAAAAGTCAACTTTATGCTCTCTCTCCACCAGAAACAAAGGCACTTCAGGAATTCCTTGACAAAAATATAAAGCAGACATTCATCTAGCATTCTACCTCTTCTGCAGGCCTCTGTGCTATTTATTTTTTTAAAAAACTGGGCAGCTCTATTACCTTCCTGATATATTTCTCTAGTTAGAGAAATCTAAACCAAATCATAGTGTACAACTAAGGGAAAGTATTCCTTTCCATTGATTCAGATCTAATGGAAAAGCTATACCTTGCCACCTACTTTACTTAATTAGGTCTCCGTGAAGCATATCACCTGGTCTGGTTTAAGGAAGGGGATGAATGGAAGACAACCTACTATACCAAGTCATTTTGAACATTGGGTTAGGCCATTCAGCTTATGCAATGCTTCTGTGGTCTTGCAGCTTTTCATGAATATCTTCTGAGCTCATATGGAACAGATTGTTACTGTTTATCTTGATGACATCCTAATGTATTCCAAGTCATCTTAAGGACATATAACCCATGTTGGACTGTCTAGCAATGACTCCAGGAACACCATTTATATGCAAAGTTGGAGAAGAGCTCATTTAACCTCACAAAGATTGAATTTCTGGAATATTGCATCTCTGCTCGATTTCTAGCTAAGGATCCAATGAAAGTTCAAGAGCTGCAGAACTAGCAGCCCTTTCAAAACAAGAAAAACTTGCAGCAGTTCCTGGAGTTTATAAACTTTTACTGTAAATTCATTCTGACTTTTTCACAGATTACTGCACCTATCTCAGCAATTGTTATTGCTGCAGTTCTTCTTCAGCCCACATCTCCCAACCAATTACCTCACCATGTGCATTTCACTCCCATAAATAAAATCCAGGGCATCTTGGTGAGTCTGATTTGCAGCAAGGCAGATAAACATGGATATGACTCACAAAGCAGGGGGGCTCATCATCTCAGTAGTTCTTACAGCCCCCAACTCACTCCCCCCAAAGAATGTACCCTCTGACCCAGGAGATTAATAAAATATGAGAGTACTATTTATTTTGATTCCAAAAAAGGACAAAGAGAAATGAACACAAAAGCAGATGATAGGGATAATCCCAAAGAAAGGAATGCAATAGCTCAGACTGTTTGCCCTGCTAACCTATAATAGAGACGTGCTAGCCACTTCAAAGTTGAAAGCAGTAACCAATTATCTTATTAAGGTCAAGGCAGGCAGCTTGTTAATTTGCTGTTTGTGCTTGTTAAGCAAGCGGCATACCAAAGAGGAAAATTGCTCAGGAAGAGATAGTTTGTATAAGCAATTTATTTTGTTATCATTAGGGGGGGGAAACTACAGTATAATCATTGGATACTATACTACTAATTAATGATACACTGATACTTCAGAGTACCACAAGTTCTTAATATACCTATATCTGGCCCTTCTTTTGTTTTTCTAAAATGTATATTTCTCATCAAAATTGTTACTGTAATTATTTTTGCTTCTTTATCCTGCCTTTCTTCAGAATCAAGAAAGAAAATGTCTAAGGTTTTTCATCTCTCAGATATAAGAATATATTCAATTTCTTTCCCTTGAAGGTCTTGAGAAAATTGAGAAAGAGTAGGAAAAGGTTTATTATCTTTCACAGCTTTTAACAAATTCCTACATCTGAAACAGTTTGCATTTATATTACAAGTAGAGATTAATCCTAATACAAATTGCATATTGCCATAATTTGCTGCTATGCAGAATGCACACTTTCAGATTGAATTATACAGATAATATTTATAAGGAAAAATGGCTTTTTTCCAATATCAGTTGAATATAATATATACAACAGATTCAAGTTATTCTTTACAGTCCTAGATCAATCACAACATTTGAAATACAGAAAACCTCAAACTTAAATAATATGAGAAGAGAATATCAACTGGCTTCTCCAAGTGATGGCTCTTGGCAGTTCCTATAGTGGTTGTCTAAGTTAGGTCTTGCAGAAGGAAGATTGTCATTTCTGTTTATAGGGTAAAATTTCAGACTATTAGGTTTATGAGTTCCAGATGTCATGGGTGGTACCTGAGCAAACACACATCTGGTTATTGTATGGATAACTAGTATATTTGCCTATAATCACCATAATAAATAATGAGACAAATTGAGACAAGTGTTTTAAAAGTTGCTATGTGAAATATGTAAAATGTTATAGAAATAGCTAGGAGTTATCCATGGAGACCCTGCAATTGTACATAATATAGGTTGGTGATTTTGGCCCAGTCGTCTTCTAGGTATAAATCCCAAATCCCAAAGTTTGAGATGCCACAATATGCCAGATCAGAATCAATGTGACTCCTCATAAGGAAAACCTAACTAATACAGTGAGATGAACTAGAGATCACCCCAAAATTTTTATTTCATCCAAAATCTGAGACAGCAAAGTATTAGCTGAACCTCAGGAAAAATGCAGCGAAGCTGTAACTGAATAAGTGCATTTGGAGCTGAGCAAAAAATGAAGTAAGGCTTTCAGGAACCTAGGCTGAACAGCTTCTATGGTTAGAGCCGAACACAAAGTGGTGCCCCATGTAACAAGAAGCCAAGAAACTTTGCTTATGCAATTTAATTGCTGCAGGAATGAAATTATTGCCTTATGAGTCACACGTTTTAAGACTACATTAGTAACTTGTTGAATTCTAATAGAAAACTCACTCAACTGATTATTGCAGTGGATGCACAATTTACAGCAGGCATGATGTAGACACCAACCCAGCCACTGAGATTAACCAGTGTAGCCCTAGTGCAGTCCCAAGCCCAGAAAAATGGGGAGGGTTGCATCAGGAAAGGCATCCAGTGTAAAACCTATGCTGACTTAATATGCGAATAAACAAACAGATTTCCATACCGGATCGGTCGAGTCCAGTTACCAACAACTGCCAGCGGTACTGTTAACCAACAGGGTACCGATGGAAAGTGTGCTACTGTTGGACAAAAGAAGAGAAGGAGAGGGGATAGGTGTGCCCAGGGAAAGCAGGAGAGGATTAAGGGTAGAAACGTGGAGGTGAGAGTAGGAATCTTAAAAGTTGGTACTATGACAGGTAAAGGAAGAGAACTGGCTGATATGATGGAGCAGAGAAAAGTAGACATATTGTTGTCAAAGAGACTAAGTGGAAGGGCAGTAAGGCAAGGAACATTGAAGGTGGGTTCAAGCTGTTCTACCATAGCATGGATACAAAGAGAAATTGCAGAGGAATAATCTTAAAGAAAGAGCTTAGCAAGAATGTATTAGAAGTGAAGAGAGTGACTGATAGAATCATGAGTGTGATAATGGAAACTGAAGGGGTAGTGATAAATGTCATCAATGCATATGCTCCGCAAGTTGAGTGTGAGATAGATGAGAAAGAAGAATTTTGGAGCAAGTTGGACAAAGTGGTGTTATGCATACCCAGATAAGAGAGAGTAGTGATTGGAGCAGACCTCCATGGACATGGTGGTGAAGGGAACACCGATGATGAGGAGGTGATGGGTAGGTATGTTATTAGGGAGAGAAATGCAGAAGGGCAGATGGTGATGGATTTTTCAAAAATAATGGAAATGGCAGTAGCAAACACATGTTTTAAATAGAAGGATGAGCACAGGGTGACATGTAAGAGTGGAGGAAGGTGCACACAAGTGAACTACATTCTATGCAGGAAATGCAGCCTGAAAGATGCAGTATGAAAGAGATCAGAGACTGTAAGGTAGTGGCAGGAGAGTGTGTGGTTTGACAACATAGAATGGTGGTCTGCAAAATGATCTTAGAAGTGAGGAAAAGGAAGAGAGTGAGGACTGTACCAAACATCAGATGGTGAAAATTGAAAGAGGAAGAATTTTGTGCAAAATGTAGGAAGAAGGTGAGTCAGATACTGAGCATCAATAAGGAGGTATGGGATGACTGGGCAACTATTGCCAAAATGATGAGGGAGACAGCTAGGAAGGTTCATGGTATGACATCTGGAAAGAGTAAGGGAGACAAAGAGACTTGGTGGTGGAATGAAGAAGTTTAGGAAAGCATAAGAGGAAAGAGACGGGAAGAAAAATTTGGGATAGCAAGAGAAACGAAGAAAGCAGACAAGAGTATAAGGAGATGTGAAACAGAGTGAAGAGAGAAGTGGCAATGGCAAAGGCATACGATGAGAAGGTGAACTCAAAGGAAGGAGAAAAGATATTATATCAACTGGCCAGACAGAGAAATAGAGCAAAGAGGGATGTGTTGCAAATTAGGGTGGTAAAAGATCCGTACAGAAATGTGCTGACAAATCAAGAAAGTGTTTTAGGTAGGTGGAAGGACTAGTTTGATGAACTGATGAATGTAGAAAATGAGCGAGATTAGAAATGAGTATATTAGAGGGACAGCACAGGTAGAAAGTTTTGGTGATGAAGAGAAGTGAGACTTAGATGATTTGGGCATGCGATGTGGAATGATGAAAAGTATGTTGGGAAGAGATTGTTGAGGATGGAGCTACCAGGCAGAAGGAGAAGAGGAAGGTCTAGGAGGAGGCACATGGATGTTGTGAGAGAGGATATGCAGGAGGTCGGTGTGACTGAGGAGGATGCTGAAGACCAAGGAAGATGGAAATAGATTTGCTGTGGCAACCCTGGCAGGAGCAGCCAGAACAAGAAGAAGACTTAATTATATTAATATTTAAAGTTATGGCTGATGGGATTTATCTCAGCTGCTCTTCCAAATGGGAATAGTACAGAGACCAAGCAAAATTCCCAAGGAATTTGTTGTACAGTCCCAGAAGAAGGGCCTTTCCTGGATGAGCAATAAAATTGAGACTTATCCAGAAGAGATGTGAAATATTATATTCAGACCAGGTATGAAGCCTAAAATTATAGACCCAGACATGGATGCTCTACTTGTTACAGGAATTTTGCATATGCATCATAGCAACGCTTCTTATTACTCTGACTCCTTCTAGGTTTGTTAAGAGGGCTGAAACTATATCTTGGGATGTCCCATTTCCAATTAAATCTCAATTCTTGATTATGTTTCTGCTTTTTGGGTTCTCCCTTATTAGTTATTTCTCCGTGTGGAAGTTTTTATTTTGCAAAATAAGCAGGACTAAAGAAAGGAAAAGAGCTGAAAAACTGGGAACTGAAAGTACTGACAGAAAACCCAGATAGAGATAAAATAAAGAATAATAGATATATCTTTGGGGAAGGATACATGCACCCCATCACATATACTCAGTCAACCAATAGTGATATTTAATAACTTAAAAACTGAATGGGGTAATTGGCATTCAATGTATGTTTTTATATAAGTTATATTTTCAGTTATGGGGACACTTCCGTACTTATTTATATTATGTATTAATATTTTTCACGTTAAGGCCAACATAGCTTGGTTTCTGGACTCTCACTTTGCATTTTGCAGCTACAATCAAGCTATCATACTGTGCGTCCCGTAAGAACATGCTAATGATTTCCCACTTTTGTTTTGTGAGAAAGGGTGCTGGGGCAGAAAATGCTTTTTGTGGTAATGGTTCCTACTTAATGCAACAGCCTCCTTCCTGAAAGGCTGGCACCCATCCAGTTCACGTTCTGCAAATTGATCAATGCATTGCCTTTCTAGAGAATGCTATTTTTATTCCAGTCCTCTTCTGTGCAGTTGAATTTTTCAGAGAATGTTATTGTTTTGTACAGATTTATATTCTTAATTTTAAATAACAGGATTCCTTAAGGAATACTGCAATTTACAAAATTAACATAAATGCAGGAAGTCCTAGGTTTACAACTGGTTCAAACATTCAGAATTACAATGGATCCCTCTAAAGGTACTTACAATTCAGTTCTGAAGTTCCCCCCCGGATGCTCAGCAACCAGTCCATATTTATACCTGTTTGCAGTTTCCTACAGTTATGTGATTGCAATTTACGATATTTTTGCCACACCTGGCAATTACTTCTGGTTTTTGGTAAAACACCCCGTAGCGAACAATTGAGTCACTTAACGACCACAAAATAAGTCATAAAAATGGGTCCAGTCACATGATGATCCACTTTATGGCTGATATGCCTTATGACCATAATGGGCAGGCTCCATTGCAGATATTAGTTACTGAGGACTTTTTTATTTGATTTTTTTTACTGTTCTGGTTCAAGGTAAAGATACAGCTTTAATGACTGTCCAGCCTAGGAGGCATCTCTGCTCATCTCTGATTCACAGCTGAGGGAGTCGGCAATATCTAAAGACGCTTCCACGATCATGTGGCCAGCATGATTACATGCCAAGGCACACAGATTGCTGTTACCTTTCCCACCAAATAGGTGGTACCTACTTCCATTTTTACATGCTTTCGAGCTGCCCAGTTGGCAGAAGCTGGGACAAATAGCAGGAGCTCATCCTAATACAAAGCAATTGGGTCTTGAACGACAACCCTGCTGACCTTCCAGCCGACAAGCCCAGCATCTTAACCACTAGACCACTGCGTCCCACATGTTAATGTTAAATGTTAGAATCACATTTAATGTTAAAATAATTATCACTCACTGTGATAGTTATTTTAACATTTATCCTGTAATATTCCTTTGAATATTACATTTGGTACTCTGTCTGTTTTCAAGCAAATACATAATTTATTCATTAAATAAAGAATGGTCTGATTATAGTTTGAAATTCTATAATCCTCTATAACCAAAAAGCTGCAAACACATGAAAAACATGAAAGCAAAAAGACAAATCTGGACTTTTTTTTCATTTTTCCAGATAACATTTCTTATTCAATTTTAGCAATAAACATTCAGTATCTTAAAGATGGAATTAGCCTCTGGTGAGACCTGACATTTGGACATATTTTAAATTCATGATTCTGGTATCAGAGTAATATTTCTGAATGGTCAAACACTGGGGAGGGCACAGAAATGACCCATAATTTTAGGCAATACTGAGGACTTATGTTTAGACAGTCATATGAT
>JANHZU010005667.1:60121-70906 GCA_032468055.1 Acrochordus granulatus | reverse complement strand
ATGGTTGAACCTCTGGCAGAGCTCTCATCTTCTTCAGAGCACACAAGCCCCCCAACCACAGCAAGGTGGTGCCTCATGGGGGGGTAATTAATATAACTATACTTAATCTAAGAGAAACAAAAGGAAAGTAAAACTAGTGTATTCCATTATTATTTGTATTATATTAAACCTTTCTATCATACTTTCTCTTATAAACCATCATTCAAATTTCCTAACCACGGTACAACATTTCTTCTTATATTAACATCCCTAACATTAAGTTTATTCGACTGATCTTTCTACATAAGCTCTATTATTGCATTTATCTACTACAAAGTCTTGGATCAGCTTCCAAACAGTCCAAAACTTCTTTAAATTGTCGGTCTTCAGGAGGGCTGTCGATTTTGCCATCTCAGCCAATTCTATCAGTTTAATAGCCAGTCTTCCACTGTGGGAACTTTTTTCTCTTTCCGAATTCTGGCATAGACCAATCTTGCTGCAGATATCATATCCAAAAAAGCTCTCCATATTTCTTTTCAAAGTGTGGAACCATTACTCCTAAAAGAAAAGCTTCTGGTTTTTCATTAGTAATTTACACTTAAAAATCTTTTTCATGACATCAGTTAAATTTGACCAATATTTTTTGGCTGCTTTAAAAGGCTTCCTGCACTAGGTTTCTGTACCTTCATCTCACATAATTGTCCAGCAAATTTTCCCCAATCCATTTTTTTTAAAAAGGTAATGGTGTATACAGTATATTAGACACTTCCATTTTTCCATTTTCAACAATGAAAGGATTTCTTGTTCCAGAACCAGAAATAAGCCAAGCTACATTAACTTGGTGAGATTGGATAGGTTCAGGCTATTTGTAAAATGCATTTTTGCATTGCCCTTGCTATCGTTTCTGGCACTACAATCTTGTTTAACTGCACTGAATTTCGACCCAGGCAACCTGCATGGTTGAATATAAGAAAAAGTATATTTCCAGATTGAATTAACTACTGTATACTTGTCTGAGTCTTCCTTTATTATCTCATAAGAGATAATATTAGAAGAACATTTAACATTATTCTACAATCAGTAGAAGAAAACTTCTCCACTTTCAAATCACTGATAGCAGCTGATAGAATGTCAGCTCCATGATCCACTTGCTGCACATGTGAAGCCAGGTACCAAATTTGTCAGGTGTGCAGTTATCATGACAAATATAAAAACATGAGCCACTTCCGACTCAATTTGGACATTTAAATTTCCCAAGAAAAAAAAATGGTAATAATTTAGTGCCACTCAGAGATCATCCTAGCTAGCTCAAGAAAAAAAATTATCGTGTAGTAGGATGGACAATACACCAAGAGTATTCCTACACTTTCTCCTGCAAAATATTCAAAAGTGATAGCCAGTTGGATGGAACTTCTGATCAGAATGACAGAATTCTGGAAATCTCCAAAGTTTGAACTTGCTACAGTCGAGAGATCCCAACCTATATAACAGCTTGGCGTGTCAAAAATTTGGGAAATGCTTGACTCTGCTGGCATGTCACACACACACCTCCGTGAGAAAAGAGAAACAACATCCTATCTCTTACCCCTCATCTAGGCCACCCTGAATAGTGGCATTGGTGGTAGTGCTGAGGCTGGGCTTGAGGTCAACGCCCAGACCTTAACTTTGGCCCTCGTGCCACCACGCTGCTTACCTTTCAGGTGGTGTTCCTTCTGTTGACTGGCCCCGGTGGCGTACCCAAAGCATACCCCATTCTTGCCCAGCTTCCGCAACCTCCAAAACATGTGCAAGAATGGGGCATGCTTTCAAGAATAGCTGTTGTCAGGTGTTGGTGAATGTCATGGTGTGTCATCTTTGATAAATGTGCCATAGGTTCGCCATCACTGCTCTATGATATACATCAGTTCAGTGCTTTCATGAAGGATTAAATTCTGGATACTAGGTGCTTACTAGAGATCAGCAACTGATATGCCATTAAAAATGGAGCTTTTAGACTGGATAGGCCACTTTCATGGTCATCTAGCTACGGGGGAGAGCAACTACCAGGCTACTTTCAGATTGAGACCTCCATATATTCTGGGCTGGGTGAATGATAACAAACACTAACAATAATATATTACTTTGTTTTTTCTACTTTTCACCTAGTATTCATTCTCCAGTGTTATCAAGTTTATTCACACGGATTTTTGAACAGGTATAGATACTTTTAGCATATACGCTGTAACTCCTTCCTTCCTGTTGCTTCTGTTTCTTTTGAACAAATTTTCTCTTTCAATTGCTCTATTCCTATCACGACAGTCGTTCCAATAGGTATCTGTTACACTTAGTAAGGGGGCGGGCGGTGGTCGGGCATTTAAGAAGCTGGGCTTGTTGGCCAGAAGATCAGTAATTTGGCAGTTTGAGACCCAACCACTGCTGCATAATAGGCAATCTCTTGTTATTTGCTCCGGCTCTACCAACCTAGCCGTGCCATTCAAAACCATGTAAAAAGGCAAGTTGATATATAGGTACCACCTTCGTGGGAAAGGTAACAGTGTTTTGTGGACCTTGGCATATAGTCATGCTGGCCTCATGGCCGCAGAACCATCTTCAGAAAAATGCTGGCTCCTTCAGCTGTGAATCAGAGATGAGCATTGCCCCCTAGAGCCAGCCACGACTGGCAGGAGAAACCTTTACCTTTTATACTTACTACAGTAAATCCTATTTGTCTTCCTATAAAAAGAGGTTGAATTTATATTATGAAAATACAGTAGTATATAGCCAAGTTTTCTTTCTGATTTTCACTCTGTGGTTAATGACTACATACAGCAACTTTCCCACTTCCTTGTATGGCACATAAGCTTTTATTTAAGAAAATAAAATCCTTCAAGGTTTACCAGTTCTCTTGAGATGAAATTCATCTTGCACCTGCATTCTATCATCCAGATATCAGAAGATGATGCCAGAAACCACATTTCTCCTATAAAGACTATTTAAAGAATCTGTTATTCGCTTGCAGTTCTTTTTCAGACCACTTCATCATATTGGAGGATAGTGAAATCATCACTTCAGTCCCTGGAGTCTTAAACTTTTCCTAGATCTTCATAGTTCACCGTTATATGCTTGTAATTCTTTGCAGTATCATCTGTTCCCAAATGGTTTAGCAGGAAGAGATAATTTTAAATGGGCCTCAAAAGTCTTGGAAACTGTTTGATCACCATTGACATCTACAGGATTTCACTATTTTTGTCAAAATGACTAATGACACACTGTAGTGTCACAACATAATCACTTCCTCTTTGGGGCATCAGTGTGACATCACGATACATATAAAAGAGAGCAGGCTTGCATTGCAATGTTGCATGCAGCAGTTTGACTTCCCCATTTTTCTGTTTCTACAAAAAGGACATTTTGCAAATTGAGGCCATTGTTTCCATGTATTTTGGCAAGGAGGTACAAGGTAGTGAAGAAGAAATCTGTCTGCCATGCAATTTGTCCTGAACTTTTTCATCCACTAGAACCTGTCATATAATGTACACATCTAACTACAATTACTCTGTGAAGAAACTTGCTCTCACTAAAGGAGAAACAAAAAAGCCTGCTTCTTTCCAGAGAGAATAAGGGGGCAGACTTTCAATTACTACCCTTATTTCTCACAGTAAATTTTAAGGATATAAACAATGCATAATAATGTTGAATACTGTACCTAAAAAGTTGTGAGAGTTAAGTGGGATTGGAGCAGTGTTTGCCTATGTGTGACTAAGTCCAAGCCCCTCCCAAACCAAACTTTATTTCCAAATTTTGAGCAGTAGCTAGCATTACCTAAATCAAAACCTTTCAGAGGTTCTTCTAATACTGAACTCCAGGCAATATCTATTGAGATTGCCCATTCTCCTTATCTTAGCACCATTCTGTCCATACGTCTCTACTCTCTGTGTTCTGCTTCCCTTTGCTTGGATGTACTCAACAACTGTACACCACTAAGGGGACCTGTACCTCCTAAGCCAGTTGAGCAGTCAAGAATCTTCTCCCATTTTAATATTGAAGAACTGCTCAGCTGGCTTGGACATGATCTGGAAGCCTGCACATCACAAAGCAAAAAGTCTTGGGCTATGTCCTCCTTTGTGGCTTCGACAGCCTCTGTGGTATTCTTTACTGTGCTGTGGCTTGTAATAGCATTTTATTATTATATAGACAAAAATCGCAGCTTCCAGTTCTTTAGCTGGTGTTGACCTTTGTATGCACTGAGTTTTTCCCAAGAACCTAGGATGTCGTAATGTATCAGCACAGTATATGCTAGCATACTACGTATATCCAAGCAGTGTGGCCTTTTGTAATTAACAGATGGAAATTTTGTCAATGCACAGATTTTGTAAGTGCTGCCCAAGATTTTTGGTATGACGTCCAGCGTGCCAATAACCACTGGGACCACCATGACTGTTTTATGCTATAATCTTTCAGTTTCAATTTTCAGATCTTGATGCTTTGTGATCTTCTCTAATTCTTTTCTTCTATTCTACTATCTCCTGCTAGTGCCACATCAATTAGCCACACCTTCTTTTCAGTCACAGTTAAATCTGGTGTATTATGAGCCAAAAGTTTATCAGCTTGTATTCAGAAATCCCATAATATTTTAACCTGCTCATTCTCAACTACTTTTTCAACTCTTACATTCCTAGTAGCTTTTCTTTATTGGCACATGATAATTTTTGCAGATGTCCCAGTGAATCATTTTGGTGACTGTGTTATGTTCAGTTTGTGCTATCTTCTCGCATGAGCTGAATTTATGATCTACTATCTCTTCTGTTTTTTTGCGCAATCTCTATCAGACACAAAGGACAAGATGGTGAGGTTTAAGTTAACAGATTTATTGGTCCTGCATGATTACAGGAATTTACCCAACTGGCTGTTGAACACCTGCAACTCTAAGATAAGGTTCAACGGACCTCAGAAGAGTTGGGCTTAATATGTTTCAAAATGCAGAGGGATTCCAGACTGATTTCCCACTTCACACCTCCTCCTGGTTCAGCCCTTCCTTCTCCCACAATCTGCACTTTGAATGATTTGATTTTTCAGTTCTGGTCTCAGTTTCATTAGTTTGAATAGCTTGCTCTTTAACAGACAAAGTCAAGCCTTCAGTTTTCTTTTTTAATGTTCCAACTGTAAGTCATTGCCAGGTTATATCTTTATCTACTTCCCCCCTGGTCTTTTATGGAAATTGATCATGTAATGCTTTTCCTTGCTAGCATTTTGTTTGTGTTGCATTATTTCAATATTCATGTTTTGTTTCCTACACTCAGTATGTTCCAAGTTTTTAACTTGCATCAATGCTTGTTTGATACACACATTGTCTTTACATAATCTTTACATAATAAAAAGCAGGTAATGCATACTTTTCTTCTTTGACAGTTTGACTTGAAGTAAACCTCTACCTCCATTTCTGTAGGGCAGGTATATCCTGCTGGTAGCAGAGCTCTCAATCACATCAGAACATCACAGTCTCCTCCCCCCACAACATGGGATATCCATGCAGGGGTTATTATTATTATTTTATTACTTTGGCTTTATTTTATTTAGAAGTATTTCAGCCAGAATCACCTGGAATCTGGACAAAATGAGAAACAAGTATTCCCAATTACCTGGCAGAAAATACTACTGAATTTCGAGGTACTTTCTGGGTTGAATAGAAAAGTATTGTAAATGTCATATAATAATACAATAAATCAAAATAATACAATCTTCCATTGATTTCAGTTGTTTTAACATGTGGCTAAATCATATCTCCATGTTTATCATGGGTGTACTGTGATTAGAAATGGCTATCTAAAACCAGCTATCACAAAATGTTGTCTTGTCCCATGAATGCAATGCCTGTCAGAGCAGTGGATGATTTATCACTTTATAAATAGCATATCAAATTTTTGTATGGGATCCTAGAGGTCACAAGTTTTACCTTTCTTGATACACATATTACTCTAGTTTTATCTATTTTTTATAGTTTTGGCTACAGATTTGTAGTTATTGCTGAAGCCTGATTCTTCCATTATTAAAAAAACTACCATAATTTCATTCAGATGGAAGAATAATTGCAGAACTGGAATTTATGTAGTTTAATTATATTATGGGGTTATTTTTTTAGTAAAGACATTAAACCAATTTAGATCATTATTGAAAAGAAACTATTTTAAATCTAGACTTGGATTGAATTATACAAGAATCTGAGAGTAATTTGGCAGCATGGAAAACATACTAAGGTTGCAATTGTAAATAATTCAGCTGGGAAAAAAATAATTGGACTCTATGAAAAAAGTCTGAATAAATAAATGTAGGTTCAGTCTGTTGATTCCTGTACAATATGCTGTTTTTTTTTTTGAAAGCATCTCATAGGAAGAGGGAAGAAAAAAACAAAATCAGGGATCAGCTTATGATTATGGCAGGAAAGAGGCTCATCATACAGTCAGACAGACGTTTAGACTGGATTTGACATTTTTGTCTACCTATCGAGTCCTTCCCAAGGACCTTCCCACCAGTTCTTGCTTGAGGGCCAATGGTATTTCCTACAGATCTTCCAATGCACCACTGTTGCTATTTTGTCATGCTGTTGTTTATAGTCAGTCTGTGTGATCTTCTTGCAGCAGCCAACTAGGTGGTCTGCTGTTTCTTCAGCTTCTTTGCAGAGGTGACATCTGCTGTCTGTTGCTGCCTTTTCAGTTCTGGCTTTATATGCATTTGTTCTTAAGGGTTGGAAAATTTATTCACCACTCATCTTGCAATTGCAACTCTGGGTGGTTTACCATAAAATAATTTCAGAAAATTAAAACAATACAGTAACACATTAATATTAATAGAAACATAAAAAGATAAGCAATATAATGGGATATACAGTAAAATGGAGGTGGAATCTTCAATTTAGGAACCACCTCCAGGATGACATGCTGCGTGGACTCCAGACCAATCTGCAGAGCCAATTTTTTAGCCCTTTTCAAAAGACCAAAAAAAAGAGTTCTCATCTCACTGGGTATGATGTTCCATAGGATGGGTGCTATGTGCTGTGGCCATAAAGGCTCTCATCCTGGACCTTGCCAGCTGAAATTTCCTGGCCAGTGGAGTCCACTGCATTCTCTTATTCCCAGGGTGAGTTGGGTGGGCTAATCCCATTGGGATGAGACATTTCCTCAGGTAGCCTGGACCCATGCAATAAGGGACTTTATAGATAATAACCAACACCTTGAATTGGATCTAGAAGCATATTGGCAGCCAGTGCAGCTTACATAACAGAGCTGTCACATGAGCTGCTCTAGGAGCCTCAAAAATTGCTGTGCAGCTGCATTCTGTGTCACTTGTAGTTTCCAAATACTCTTCAAGGGTAGCCCCATGTACAGCACACTGCAGTAATCCAAGTGAGAGATGACTAGGAACTGAGTGACTAAGTGAAAGGACTTCCAATCAAGGTACAGGCACAACTGGAGCACAACACAATGCTGTGCAAATGTGCACAGCCATGACTGCCACCTGCTCTTTAAGCAGGAAACAAGGCTCCAGGAGAATCTCTAAATTGCATACCAAGTCTTTCTGGGGCAGTGCTCATCCAGAAGTAGAGATGTTAAACTCCCAGATCCCAAGGCCCCATGTACCCATAGATACTCAATGTTATCAGGGTTTAGTCAAAGTTTGTTGTCCTCCATCCAGATCCCCACAGCCTCCAGGCACCATGAAAGGGTAGCAACAGCAACACTTGGGTTACTCAGGATGGAGATATAAAATTGAGTGTCCTCAGCATATTGATAGTACTTCATCACCTGATGGTAGATGATCTCACCCAGTGGCTTCATGTAGATGTTAAAAAGGAGTGTGGAGAATATTGAGCCCTGTGGCATGCCACAAATTACAGGCTGTGGATTGGACCTCTCACTCCCTATCAACACCGATTGGGACAGCCTTGGAAGAAGGAGCAGAACCAGCACAAAACTGCACCATCCTTTCCAACCCTTGTAGCTGGCTCAAAAGGATACCATGAAAGGCCGCTGAGAGGCCAAGTAAAGCTAGGATGGAATATAATAATAATGAAATGCATTGCCAGGATCGAAAAAAAGTTTAATGAAACTTGTTTCATCTTTCAGAGACTCCTTGTGGCAGCAATGAAAGTAGTTGTCATTGTTTTTAAAGATGCTTAAATCCATTCATATATAATTAACATTTAA
The DNA here is from genome assembly GCA_032468055.1 of Acrochordus granulatus. Lineage (NCBI taxonomy): Eukaryota > Metazoa > Chordata > Lepidosauria > Squamata > Acrochordidae > Acrochordus > Acrochordus granulatus. The sequence goes on along the minus strand of JANHZU010005667.1, from coordinate 62,747 downwards.
CTGTATATTATACCTGCAAAAAGTATTTATTATGCTAAATAATAGTCTTTATTATGCTAAACGTTTAGGACTCATTACATGTTATTCTCTGAAGTATTTTTTGTTTGTTTGCATCCTGGCATCGATATTTTTTACCAGTTGATGTACTGTATATTGCCACACATCTACTGTCCACTATCTAAGCAACCCCAACTTCTGAGAACTATTTTGAGCTCCTCAAAATTACTAGCTTTTTTGCCTCAACCCTTTCAAGTAATTTCAGACAGCAAAGAGAAATGAAACAGGCCTAGATATGTGGTTCCACTGAGGACACTGCTGAGAGAAACACCTGTGACTGGTTTTCAGACTCCTAGGAATGGTTGCAAATATTCTACTTTATTCTGAACCACTTAGAAATCTTGAAATGTTTGTCTTGAAATATTTAGCAAGTTTTCTCAAGCTCTTCCTGTTGTCCACATTTCTCAAATAATTTATTCCAAACATAAACCGGTATGTTCATTTCAAAATATATGGAGCTTTTCTCCAGCATCTTTGGATTTCAAAGAATGCCCCCTATCAAACCACAACTAACAAATTCCAGCATCGTAGTATATATATGAGTCTCTCAATATGCGAAGGAAATCTGAAGGAAGTACTTGCTGCTCATACCTCCTATCCAACCATCTGACCAGGAGTGGCTGTACATGATTGGCTTGCTGATGGGTCTTCATATGTCTGGTTTAAGAATTTTGCTCAATCACCATTCTTAATTGAGAGAAAAGACTCCCACACATATAACTGCAGCTTGTAGTGTTTCCTTTTTCACTAACATTGAAAATATAGCCACAAGGTTGCATTAGGTCAGAATTATGCCAGCATGACAGAACCATGGCTAAGGGGGACAGCCTTGTGACTCCCGCATGCATTCAGTGATTTTACAAAACAATATTAATACATTTGTCTTTTCTGAAGTTCACAAATTAAATGTGGCATTCCTCTCTTCAATTTTTTGCTAAATCTTACCAATACCTCTCTCAGGACAAAATGTTTACTTAATTATAGATTACCATAAGTTTAAGCAGAACACCAGAATTCCACAACAGTTGATATTTATGCTCCAATGTTTTCTGTTGTGAAGAAGCATCTTTAAAGAAAGAACTCCATTATTTATTGATATTTCATGCAGGAAAGGAATTGGGTAATTACCATAATGCAGAGTCTAATAAGTCCCATCACCATCAGAAGACCTGAAGCACCAGGTTAGGGACTGATCATCATGAGAAAATCTATCTAAAGGCTGACACTGACTTGATGGCACAAAATTAAAAGTAAGTCCCGTCAGTGTAGTTTTCCAATGATGAATATTTATGCCAAGAATGATTTTGCATGGGCCCCGCCTGAACAGAAAGAGACTTTCTGTCTCAATCACACTTATTTAAGTAGCAAGGTCTGTCTGAACTATGATTTTGCCTGCTTTTATTGCCCTAATTATTTTGCACATCTTTCACCTGGTTGGGCCTTTTGTGCTCAGCTCACTATGGCCTTGATGTCAGGTTTATTCTTAAACTTAAGTTCTGTTCCTAGTATATTTGAAGGATGCGTGGTTTGTATGCCAGCAGTAACCTTGATTGTAGAGTTTCCCACAGATTACTACTCTTACCATTTCTGAAACACAGTTTGTCCTTATAATACATTACAGAGCAAAATAACTGACAAACTCAAAAGCAAGAAATGCTAGACTATCTTTCCAAGGAATCTCAGTAAGCTGTTGCAACATACTTAATTCTTAATTCTAAGAATTAGAATTACAATCCGTTTGGAAAAAATATGTTTAAATTTATGGTGACTGAGAGAAAAGAATCTTTATAGTGAAAAAAATCCCACCTTTCCATATAATAAACATATGATTCAGTGAAAGTTAAACTATTCTTTTCATTTGGGCTGGAAGGAAAAAATATGTTTAAGTTTTTAAAGTTGCAGTTGTAACACTCAAAGGAGTTACTGACATTGATCCCATGCAGAGGGATGAATATAGTTAAGGCAGCGGAGACAATCATCTTAAAGTCTGCAGCAGAGAGCTTCCACCTGGCTCCCTTATGTCCCATACTTTGAATAACAAACCTGATTTGCAAGGAAGTTTTTGTAGTCTAAAGGAGGAGGACTTTCAGGTGGCTGAATGAAGTTGACAGACATCCATAGAACAAATGGCAAACAAAAGAAATCCAGACTTAAACCTTGGACATACTTACAGAGACATCTAGATCTTTAGACTCTGTAGGCTGCTTTTAATTGTAACTGTGATTGCTAGGTATGTGCAATACACTTATTTATATATTTGAGGCTTCACCTTGAATCTCCTGATAAATTTATGTGTGTCTGTGCTGTTAGTGAGGAATGTATCACTAGACCAAGGATTAAGTTCCTGACAATGATATCCCGTTACTCATTTTTAAAACCAATAATGAAGCCCCCCACCCAACCTGAAACAGCCTCGCCCCTTGGCTTTTTCTTGAATTCTCTGAATTCCATCCCTGCCAGGGGATGTTCCAGTTCCTGTGCTTTCTTATGGTCAAAACGTGATCAAATAAACACCAAGAGGACTTGTGAAAGACAAGAAAGTGAAAAGAAGGAAATTAGAGCAAAACGT
>JANHZU010005667.1:21728-33548 GCA_032468055.1 Acrochordus granulatus | reverse complement strand
TCAATGCATTCTCCCCAATGATGGTTTGGTAGAAGTATTTCTGATTTGATTGAATTTGGAGATTCTGCCTATACTGTATAATTCCAGTTTTGCATCTGCTGATCTTCTTGGCTCTCCTTGTTATCTGCTGCTTTATTATTTCCATTGTTTCCTTAATTTTTCTTATTTCTGGATGATATTTCTTGATCAGGTAGTCTTCTTGTTCTTCAGCTTCTTTTTCTTCATCTGTTCTAATTTGCTTGTCTCTGTTCTTAGCTGATTTATTTTCCAACCTAATCTTCTATTTTGGTGATACACTGTTTTTTCTTTTTTGTTTTGAATCCCAGGTATTCCGTTATAACTGTAGCTGTGCTGTACATAAGTTGGTTTGTTTCTTGCAGTGAGCTGGTGCTTATATTTGATATTACAGAATTGACACGTTTAATATTTGTGCTAGTTGTTTCCTTGGAACAAGTTTCAGAGCAAGCAGTATTATTCTGTTGTTTTTGTACTGTTCTACATGCTCAGTTATTCTTTGTTTCAATTCTTCTACTTCTTTTTAGTCAGAGGACCTTGTTCTTCCTGAGGAGAAGGTGGAGGAGAGGAATGAATATGATTCAGCATCTATGCTGGTTTTGTCTACTGCTGCCTCGCCCTGGTTTGCTGCTGCAGTTTGAGCTACTTCTGGCAAGGCTTTTATTTTTTTGCCCTGGATAGAGCTTTCTAGAACTTTCAGTTCTGTTTCTGTGAATACTTTATTTCATATTATAAATCAGTGTTGATCTACTAGCTTCTGTTCTGTTATTTCTGTTTCTCAATGTTGTTTTTCCAGAACTGGTACATTCTTTTCAGGTATCCTCTTCTTGTTAGACTTGATTTGTAATAACAGATCATTATGTCTATGTTTCAATATTTGTATATCTGTGACGGGCTGACATCTTTTCTTCTAGTAATTCTGCAGCTGCTGGCCCTGGTTACTGAGTCAACAGTCCTGAGTCCTGTAACCCATTTTTCACTAGATGTCCAGGAATCCCAACAACATTTAGTGCGGTCCTTGTTCACCTGGGTGACGACTGAGCTAGTATGGATTTCTGTACATTATATCTCACCATATTTATTATGGGAGAAACACTCTGTCTGGCTCCTCTGATGAGATCAGTCCAGTATGGTTGAACCTCTGGCATATCTCTCATCTTACTCAGAGCACACAGGGCACCATGTCAATGTAGTGCCTCATTGAGGGAAAATTTAAAAATATATTTTTATCCTGCCTTTTTAAATATATAACTCAACATGGTAAACAAATTCTCCTGCCTCCTATTTTCCCCATAACAACAATCCTGGTGTGGGGGGGGGGTAGGCTGAGATAGAGGCAGAGTGACTGGTCCAAAGTCACAGTACCAGCTATCATGCCTAAGAGAGACCTAGAACGGCACTTTAATCACTACACTAAACTGGCTATCTAGAATGAATTATGATATTAGAATTATAGTTAATTATAATATTAACCTTTGTGGGGAATTCCCTGTTGTGAAACAGAGTTTTCTCATTTCCCAAATCAACTCATTATCTAGAATAATCTCAGACAAGAATTGGACATATAAGGCAAGATTTCATATGTCTATTTGTCTAGAAATTCAGAATAGTCAGCAGATATTCCTAATGTCATAACTGATGTAATCCCCTTCTTTCTAAATATCTAATCTCATTACATATGTTCAGTAAGCAAGCTAAATCATTAGGGAGTGGATAATGTTATGAGTGCAAATCATTTGAAGCTAATACTATAGCTGGACTAAGTATCTTAATCTCAGAACAAAAATAGTTCTCTTCTTGAGAGTACTCAGATCAAACATGGCCATTCTAAATGGCTCCTTTTTGATTTTGTGTTATCCTGGAGAACATGATTGAAACATGGTTGCTAAATGGCTCCTTTCCTTTTCCTCTTCCTCTTCCTCCTCTCCTCTCCTTTTTTTCCTGCTGCAGCTGTCTTAAATTGGAAAAATGAATTCAGGATAGTGTGTAGGAATAAAGCAATGGGCAAGCACTGAAACAGTGACTAAGAAGAGCTACTCTGGGCCTGATGACTGTTGGCAAAAGTTCACTAGACAGGTTTCAGGACTGCCACTAGTTTGGACACTCCCCATGTTGCAAATGGGGATGGTGTATTTGCATCTGGCTGACTTTCTGATCAATATAGGAAATATTTCTCCCATTCTACCCTGTTTGTTCTCTTCTGGTTATCATTGATTTGACAAAGATTTTTGGCTGTACATGTACCTAGTCTGTGCATGTTTCTTGCATCTTATTTATGCTGAATTTCAGATGCATTCATTTAATATTTGTTTTATTCATGAACCAGATATGTATATTCACCCATACACCAAAGGAACTCTGGGCAGCAAATGAGATAAAAACAGAAATCAAATTCACAAACAATTAAAAGTAGAGGCTCCTCATAAAATTTCCATATCAACATTTATTTATTTGATTTATAAGGCCATTTAACTCAAAAAATATGATTGTGAGTAGTAACTCCCATTCTAGGATCAGACACATCCTGTACACAATATTTATGTTCTTTGTGTAAGGCCTTTCTTGGCCTGTCTGCTACTTGCTCCTTGAGCAGGACTTGCAAGACAAACCCCTACAGATTTACCACCAATGCTGCCTAGGGGAATTTAATAACACCCAGATTTAATGTTAGAAAGTCACCAAATAGAGGACCTTAAAACCCTTAGTCACTCAATGTTGTGAGGGTTGAGCCAAATCTAGCAACACCCCTTGAAACCACTTGAGTCTCCTGGATGACAGCACTTACACCATTTCTCCTGCCTGAAATCCTGGCTAATGCCACACCCAAAACCAGATGGAAACATTTCCAAGAAAGGAACTCCCCCCTTCACCCAATTAAGTCTTGGCAGTACATGGCTGATCAGCTTTCTCATTCATGTATTACATACCCCACAAATCCACAATTACTGATTTGGTAAATTCTGAATACAATTTGGTAAATTCTAATTACAGTACTAAGGATATAGTTAACAGGAACATATGCATCCTTAACATACTGTAGTTGATCTAGAATTATATTAAGCATATGCAAAATACAAAATTGTATAGGTTATGTTCTATATAGGTTAATGTTCAAACTCCTGACCAATTCCTGACTTGTTTCAGTTTCTGATTTATATATTTCTATCTGCAATGTGATTGCAACAAAAAAGTATTAAACTTTCTCTGAGGCACCCAGCACTCATGAGACATTTTTGTTGCATTAACCCTACTTTAGTATTATAAGAAATGAATTTCACATCATTTAACCAGAACAAGACATCCAGCAGTTGATCTAAATATCATATAAATAAAATTAATTCCTTCATCTTTCTCTAAAGACTGGCTTAAGTGTTATACTTGAGAATCTTTAAGCATTCTGGATCTTTGAAAGCTGCATGCAAACCAAATACATCAAACAATGTACTTAAATTGAATATGCTTTGAAGAAGCTCTCTTGTATAAATCACTACTATTTTTAAAAAATATTCTGCAAACATGTCAAAAACTCTTCCTTGGAGATGCATAAATCCAAAATAATAGTGATATTGAGAGGCTCAGATCATATTCAATGGGGCCCAAACTCAGATTTAAACGCTACTTTAAAACGGAGATTAGACAATTACATAAGCTTTTCATGACAAAAAGTATCAGTTATATCTGCTATCCCATATTTTCCATTTCCATGTCTTACAGTATTAAGTTTAGATATTGAAACTAGTAATAGCAAAGTTGTGTTTATAGATATAAATATTTAAATTTTTAGCATATACATTTAATTAATTAAAACCCCACACAAAAACAGAACCCAGTAACTGCTAAAATTCCAAAAGAATATGGTAATAACTCTTAAATTCAGCCCAAGTAGGAGCTAAATTTTGAAACTAGCTTTCAGACAGAAGCTAAAACTAGGATCAGTGCAAATAATAAACCTAAAAATATGGAAAATTAGATCCACTTTCTTAACAGGTAGTAATTTATGCAATGAAGGATGTAATTTATTCAATGAAAGTTGCATTGTTTCACTATCTTATACATTTGTTAAAAATAATGTGATAGATAATAATATGATGTATGAATATGAGAGGCCATTCAAAACATAAATCAACATACTGTATTAAACTGCATTTATCTTACTCAATATACTCAAGAGAATTGGGGGAGTCAGCCAATGTAATCTATCAGATTCCATGCATGGATTGTTCTCACAATTATACCTGCCATACTGGAAGAAGACTGGGCACAGGTTGCATGTACACAAATGGCAATCTCTCCTCACAAGTAGCCACACAGAGCCACAAACAGGGACACACCTTTAACTTTGTGGCCACAACAATAATTGGCCATGCAGGGAGCAAAATGGCCCAAGAGGTAATTGAGGCTTGGGAATCAGGCCCCCTATCAGTTAATAGGTGAGCAGAACTACTGCCCACCTACCAGGTGGTCCACAGACGAATACAGAGTGTCAGCAAAGACATGATTAACAGCAGCATGATGTGAAAATATTTGGCCAATTGTATATAAGTGAGGAGGATTGCAACATAACGTTGAATTACAGGCTTCACGAGGGTTCAGTTTTATTCTCTAACAATGGACTCTAGTAAGAGTCCAAAAGCTCAGATTAATAAACTATCAATCCCAATGATCAATTCTGCTTGGTTGACACAGTGTTATCACACGTTTTTACATTTATTTGTCAAGGGCATTCTCAATAGTCTCTTAGTAATTCTAAAAGAGCACTCCATTCCTGGATGCTACCAAACACTTCAAAACATATTATGTCTTCTTTTTAAAAAAAATGCTCATCCATGTTGCTCAGTAAGTGTGAACTCATTTTCTTTGCCATCAGAACTGCAAGCCAGGGATTTCACTGCATGGTCACACATGGAGTCTTATTACGAGCCAAAGATCTAATTACCCTAATCAATCTGAAATACATGGAGCGTGAAATTAACTTGATTTTATGTTTACACTATACAGTAAGCCAGCATTATAAAATTTGCAAAAAATGGAATTGTGAAAGGTGTATAAGGCAATGATGATGATTACTGACTACAATACTATTAAAGTGCTGTTACTATGGTCTGCAGAATTTCTGCACTATTTTTATTTAGCTAGAGATTGTGTTAGTATAAAGAAATCATCCCAATAAGATTTATTCAATAAAACAAATGGGGTAGAATTATTACAGGGGACAGATGTCTTTTTTCCTTTGCTGGTTCTTCACTCGTTTCTTATAATAAACATAACTGATTTTATTGATTTGATCATAATGTACCAAAATCAGGATGTATCTGTGAACATTTCTAAGTATTATATTATGCCCAGTTGAGACTTCCTTCACACTGGAATTGTAGTAAAGAGAAAAACAAAACAATTTTTCCTAAATCATGCATTCATTCCCACTTTCTTAAAAAGGTTTCTATAACTCATTCTGTGTTTTATTTTTTAAAGAACTTAAATTGGGTTCAATCTGGAACCCTCAAAGAATATTTCATGCTGCATATATGCCTAGCTTTGCTTGTCAAATTTATAGCTCTTTTTATTACCTGTGAATACCATCCTCCTGAGTGATTACTAAATAAAAGTTGCATTTAATAATTGGTCCTGCAACAGTTCTTTTTTAAGGATGATGTACAATCCATTTCATCCAGGGAATTGCACTAATCACAGTTGTACCCTTTAAAGATGTTGACATTATTTTGTAATGACCAAATGATTAAACACAAATTAACTCAGACAAATATTTAAACACAAGAATAGACAACCAGGACAATTTTGCCTCAACTTCAAGCCTAATTAATTTATATTAGTGATTTCATTCAATAATTTTGAAATCAAACAAAGGTGGCAATGTTTTAAGCAAGATACATATTCCAGACAACCTGGGAGGAATTTGTGAAAAAAAAGGTATAATGTAGAAACTGCATTGATTCTGAAATCTGTGCCATTTTCTATGCCATTCTTATTTCTGAGTAGTATAATTACTTCATGTCTGAAGAATTAGAGTTGCTTGAAACAATAATGGAGTTTCCTGGATTCTTCAAGTGCAGATACAAACAAACAAAAAACCCAATATGAGATATCAGTAGTCTCTACTGCAGCTGTATATGGCCAAAGTTTTTGAAGAAAAACTATCTCACATCAGAAAAGTCTAAAAAAAGGGATAGGACACCATGAAAGGTGCTTATCCAGGAACACTCCTAAACATATACCTGTTCTTTATGAATAATTTTAAATTCTTATATAGGACTATCTACCTAGAGATCTTCTGTCTTTAAGCATGCATTAAAATCTGTAGAAATAAGGCAATTACTATACAAAAATGACATAAGACAATAAAGGGACATTCTGTTTAGAGGCTGCAATTGTCTATTACAAGTGCATCCCAAGATTATAACAATGTTAGCTTTTCTAAATCTGATACTCCATAGTTGTGTTGGCCCAATATCCCCTTTTGCCTTGAAAAGGCAGTTATAGGTCAACATATAAGGATGATGTCAGATGCATATGAACAGTTTGGCTTTCATTGTGATAGATTGAGAAATTTTAGCCTAAAACATTTTAGTTCATTCAATATCTTCTACTTGGCTTTATGATTTAATGAATTTTAATGTGGATTTCCCTAATTCCATCATTACAGAGTAATCATTTTGCATCTATCAAGGCTAAAAGAGCTTTGGGGCAAACACTGATGAGCAGAGTCCATACTACTGAATCTGAACTCATTGATTCCTATAAAATCTTTCAAGCCTTTAATGCTCTCCTTTTAATGTAGATGCTTTCTCTCCATATGAGGGGTCCATTTCTCAGGGAACTTTGCAAGCACCTTCAGTCATTTTACAGATTCAATGTGCAAACAGATATACATAGAAACTTGGAATATGGAGGTGTTAGCAGATAGCCTGTGATCTCTCTGTCCTTGGCATGTGTTGATTGAACATCTAGATAGATTGGGCAATTGTCAGAAACTAAGGTAAGGTTTGTAAGGGATGGCAAAGTAGTCTCATAGGGTTGATCCTCACATTCTATTTGCTATGATACAAAGATGCCTATTAACCATTTTTCTGTTTTAAATTTTTATTACTTTACTAAAAAAAAATTAGGTACTTGTCCTCATGATGTCACCTCATTTCATATGCAGTCTGTTGCTGAGGCAGCCTGGTTCTTAGTTGTTTCTAAATGCTCCTACTTGTTCCACTCTAAAACTTTCCATGCACCCAGTCTAAGGATAAGACTGGATATATTCAAGAAGAGTAATCTGCTCAGTTCCAACTGTCCCAGCAAGTCTCATGTAGAAATGTCCCCTCCTTGTTTTATAGGTGCACCTTCATAGCCGGTTTGGCACAGCTGTGTGAGAGATCAGATACTATTTCTTTTTCTCCTTGCAATGGAATATTGAATTTCCAGTTAGGAATCTACCACTCAGTGTTTGTGTATCTGATGTGTGCATATATGAGATTGTGTGAAGAAATTGTAAAATCAGGAAGTATATCACAAAGACACACATGCACATACAGACATACAAACACATCTGTGCATGGAATGGGGAAAGAGCTTCTCACCTGACTAGAAACTAGATTTGGAGGAAAGCAGCTTCAGAATGGAAATAAATTTTCATAATCACAATAGCACTGAAGCTGTGTGGTTTCGGCTTCTATGCTTTGCTTTTAATCTCTTTCAACATAAGGGAACTTTTTAAGGGAGGGGAAATTCTTGGCATAGATATATATAAATCTTATAGGTCCCTATTAGAACAATAGATCTCCCAGTAGAGACTGCTTCTGACAAGGATGGGAAGGGAAAGAACAGCAAGGAATCCACCAAAACACTGCCTTTAAATTATTCTGCATGACATTGTGTGAAGGCAGCATCAGTTATTGCTAAGCTGTCGAAATGGTAGGCTGTGGGAACAGTGCAATTTATGTTTCTGTTGTTGTTGTTCAGTCGCGCAGTCGTGTCCAACTCTTCGCGACCCCATGGACTGCATTACTCCAAGCCCCCCTGTCTTGCACTGCCTCCCGGAGTCTTCCCAAGCTCACACCCATCACACTGACTAGGCTATCTATCCATCTCATCCTCTGCCGTCCCCTTCTCCTCTTCCCTTCAATATGTTTCTGTATTTTCTTCCTAATACCAGGGCTAAAGGAAAGCATGTTAATATGGCTGTGAGGAGGAGCTCTTAGTTAGTACTAGCAGATTTGGATTGTAAAAATCCAAATTATTACTAGATGGAGTTTTCTCTGTCTCTTTGCTTCCAGCTGATGACTATTACTTTATTACAAAACCAGCCCAAATCTAGACACTCAGCTCTCAATCGCAATTGAAAGGAATAGTGTATAGTGTTTGTTGGTGGGCACTCATGCAGTGGTTGTAGGAAGACAGAAGGGCAAAAGGAGGATTATGAGCAAATCAAGCTTGCATTAGTTTTATAAAAACTACTTAAATCTATAGTCCAATGTATCCTATGTGGGAGTAAACATATGGAATTTTTCTTCTTCTTTGCATTGATTTATGGATAAATATCTGATTGGGAGTAATGTTTTAAAGCTGGGAGTAATGTTTTTTCTTTTTTGGTTTAGTTAGTTGTTTTGCATTTGTATTTTAGATTTTGTTATACTGTATATTGTTTTGTATTTTATTGTTTTCTAGTGTATGTTAGCTTCATTTTATATTGTTGAAAAATAATAAAATCTTTAAAAAACATAAGAGACATTGCAAGCGGTTTCTCTGTACATCTATTTTTGTATTTCCTGAATTGCTCAAGCAGAAGAAAACATTATATAAATATGCAGCCATTCATATCACAAAGAGTTCTGCTACAGTTTCTATATCACATTGGAATAATTTACAAGCAAAATAATTAAGACAAAAGGTGTAATTAGCATTACTTGTAAAAACACCTTTGAAAATCAGAGTGCTTTGAGAGTGATAGATTTATTTTTGAATCCTTCACAAAGCATTTTCAGAAGTAACTCTACCTTGTACTAGGATGAATGATTCATTCAAACAGTAACATTATGAAAAGGTTTGGTGATATAAGGACAATGGATATTTTCAAGAGGATAAGGAAAAAAACTTGGATGGAACCAAGCTTTTTAAATATTTGAAGCAACTCCAGCAGCATCCCCTTGGTATTTATTTTTTCTTCAAAACCAGTGTATTTTTGCATTACTCAAATGCATTATGCCAGGGAGAATCACATCTTCATAAGTAGTTAATATTATGATAAACTCATTAAACTGCTTGCAAAGTCACCTCCCCAAGGGAGGCTCCAAACATTGGAGATGTGAAGATAGAAAAACAGTATCAGTTGGATCCATCCATTGTGTTTTCTGCCATTTCCCATCCCATTGCCCTGTGTGATATGAAGGCATGCTTAGCCCTGTAATGGAGGGACGACATGCCATGCATAAGCAACTGAATAAAAAACAAAAAGACATTCTGTAAATTTTTGCAGGAAATTGCTTTCTGAAACTCAGTATCCTACAGAAGAGAATACTGGTTTTTGTTGTCCAACGTGTCAGTAGGTATCAGATTAAGGTAGTTTGGCGTGAGAAGTTTATACCTCAAGAACTGGGAAAGCTGATAAAATACTACATCTTGATGGCAATTGTCTGGAATAATTTTATTTCTATTTTCCTTTTTTCTTATTTAATGAGTTGGCACAGATACTTATTTTCTTGGACATCAGTGTGATTTGAATAAACTGATTATTTCAATTAACTTTTTTAACAAGAGAAGTTCAGGCAATAGCTCCCGCTTAATGAGTACTACTATTCATGGCCTTGTAAGAATGGCAGAGAAAAAATAATATATATTTTTATGCTGTGAAGATATTTTAAACCCTATAACAGCACAACATCATGCACAGGCATTTCTGTGTGAGAAACAGTTTAGCTGTCCTTCAATGAAACCACTGAGGACACTTCAGGCTGCTGTCCTATATTTCATTCCCTTGGAATAAAAACTCTTTGGATGGAGTAGCACTTTCCTACACAAAAGCATGTATTGGATGATACAGTATTTCTAAACAAACCTCTTTGGAAATCTGAGTGTGATTTGCTTATGCATTTAAGTGTAAGGAGAGACCATTGCTCTATTGATGTCTTAATCTAAAAGTTTCTTCTGACTTTTGTCAGTTGTATGTTGATTATAGGCATACCAACATAAACACACACAAAGTAAAATATCTGAGCTGATGCTGCTCTGCGGAGTTACAGTTAATGAAAATTAATAGAAAAGAAATTGAATGAATTTCTGGCTTGATGGTGTCCTTCAGAGATATTTATCTCAGGCTACATCTGATATGAACATAATTCTAAGTAAATAAGCCATCACGTTATTGACTGTTCCTTCACAGTACTGTGAAGAAATTAACTTTCCTCCTCCTTGTAATTTACGCATGAAACTGAATTGTAAAATAGTTTCAAGATACTTGAAACTTGTCTTTCTAAATATAATTACTTTCTTCACAGTTATTTTTTGGCTAACTATTTCATATAAATGAAGGATTGTGTTATTAAACTCACTCAGCCCATAGACACATTTATGCCTAAATCATTGCTGTTCAATTTCCTTTTTTCAGGTCCTTGTCTTGGTATGTCCCATATTATCAACTTACATTTATATCTGAATCTTGTTCTTTCTCTGGCAAGCAAATGTATTTCATCATATCTTTAACATGTAGAGAAATCCTTGCTTCAGAGAAATGATATCTCATATATCAGCTTTCAGAAAAGGATATGAAAAAAAATGATTTATATCCTTTCCAACACAGGATATTAATCTTTTGAAATAAATTTTACTTTCAGACACAGTTACATATCCAATGAATGTATAAGGAACAGGAATTGTATTGACACCTATTTTATCAAATAACTGCATTTATTGTTTCTCCAAACAGTACACTTCTATGCAAAATGAGTTGTCCATAAGCCTCAATTTGTATCAGTGGGTAGAAGAAAGCATTATAGTCCAAAATTGTGAAGCTGTATTAACTTATTCTAGATTGTATTCTATGATGGATTCTTCCATAAATTTTATCTTGCAAAACCAATCCCCAGCCACAGAATGGCCATATAGAACACTTGTATGCATTATATGCTTACATTATTTATATGCTTGTCTTGATATACTCAAAAGTATATTTAGCACTTTTTTCCATTACCTTTATTTAATTGAACCTCCAGGAACTATTCTGAGCTAAAATAGATAAGCTTAAAAATCACCTGAAATTTATAACATTATTTTCTGGATAAATCACCACTGACCCTCAAGTATGGGCAATAAGCTATAACTAGAACATAGGAAACCATCACAATCAACAATAGTCATGATAATCCAATCAGAATTTAATCTCCTGAGACATTCAGTTGCTGGGGAGGACTTCAAGAGTTTAAAAACTCTTGAGGACTTTTAAGGACTTCAAAAGCATTTTATTTGTAACCCTGCTGGTTTTTTTTAACAGTGGAAGAAGTATGTTTACATATGCTTCTTGTAAACATCCCAGAGACACCCAGTTGGTGATTTATCTATCAATCCCAGGAGGAAAAGTCCTGGTTTCAATTGAAATGTCCATCTTTAAAATCCCATAATGGGTAAGCTTCTATTCAGCACCTAGATAAAAACTTTTCAAGAAAGGATAAAGGATGAGTTGATTTTTCACCATGAAGATGCATGTTTAAGATATATTAATTCCTCATTTATCATATTTTAGCCCTAAGTCATTTGGCAGAGAAATACAATGGTAAATCTAAATCATCTTTGTAGATTATCTCTGATTTT
>JANHZU010005667.1:0-13283 GCA_032468055.1 Acrochordus granulatus | reverse complement strand
ATTCTCCTGGACCCTGCCAGCTGGAATTTCTTGACTGACAGGGTCTGCAGCATGCCTCTTCTGCCAGACCAGATGGGGCAGGCCAATCCCATTGGGGTGAGACAGTTCCTCAGATAGCCTGGACCCATGCCATGAAGAGCTTTCAAGGTAAGAACCAACACCTTGAAGTGCGCCCAGAAGCAAACTGACAACCGTAGCAGCTAGCGGAACAGTGCATTCAAAGGCCCCAAGAACTGCCCATGCAGCTGCACTCTGTGCCAGCTGTAGCTTCCAAATACTCTTCAGGGGTAGCCCCATATAGAGTGCAATGCAGTAGTCCAAATGTGAGATGATTAGGGCTTGAGTGACTGAGCCTAGGGACTCCTGATCCAGGAAAGGGCACAACTAGCACACAACAAGGGCTTTCTTAACCATAACTGCCTGCTCTTTGAGCCGGAGTTGTGAGTCCAGAAGCCCTAAGTCCTGCACTGGGTCTCTCTGAGTTAAAGTCCTGAATCCTGAAGTTCTAGGCACCCAAGTCACTTGGTTTTACCAAGGTTGATCCAAAGCTTGCTGATTTCCATCCAGACCTCTACAGCCTCCAGACACTGAGAGAGGGCAGTGACAGCATCACTTGGATCACTGGGGATGGAGATGTAAATTTGAGTATCATCAGTGTGCTGATAGTACCTCATCCCATGGTGATAGATGATCTCATCCAGTGGCTTCATGTAGATGTTAAAAAGAAATGGAAAGAGTACCAACCATGCCACAAAAAAGCAGCTATGAACTGGACCTCTCACTCCCTATCAACACAAATTGGCCTTGGAGAATGGAATCAGACCAAAGCAGAACTGCTCTGCCCAGCCTCAACCACCACAGCCAGTCCAAAAGTTGTCCAAAAAGTTGTCCAAAAAAGTTGTCCAAAAGCCAGTCCATGGTTGATAGTTTCAAAGGCCATTAAGAGATGCACTACCCCCATCCCACTCTTGCCAGAGATCATCAACAAGTGCGACCAATGCTGTTTCTATCCCATAACCAGGCCTGAAATCTAACCAAAAGAGGTCCAAATAACCTATTTTATCCAGGAGCCTCTGAAGCTGCCATGCAGTCACCTTTTCTACCACCTTCTCTAAAAAGGAAAGGTGGGAAATTGGACAAAAATTGCCCACACAGATGGATTGATGATTTTTTTTGGAAGAGTGTGGATCAGGGCATCCTTAACATGATCCTAGGAACATCTCCTCTTGCATTGGAGAATTTATCACTGCCTGGACCCACATGGCAGTCACCATTCTGGAGTTTTTCATCAGCCAGGAGGGACAGGGGTCTAATTAACATTTGGCTGCACTGACAGCATCGAGGACCCTTCCACTTCATCAGGTCCAACAGCTCTCCCCAGGCATCTCTAATAGATCTGTACCACGTGTAGGTTCCAACTAGGACAAATTCTGAGTGACTTTGTCCATCAGGTGTTGCACAAATTCCTCTGCATGGCCCTGAAGATGATCATCTGAGTCTCCCTCATTACTGGAGAGATTAGGTGATCCTGAATGAAGCCACACATTGCAGATGCAATAAGAGCAGAAAAATAATGCTCTTACCAACACAAAATAGGCTTTAATAGCAGTTCTAACTTATGTCTGATTGGATTCATCCCTCATCTTCCTCCAACAGCGTTCTAGGCATCTCTATACCCTTTTCAAAACCTGCAACTCCTCCATGAATCATGGGGAGTGTCAGGCACAATGGGTTGAGAAAGGCCATATAGACATGAACCTGTCCAAAGCCTCAGCCACCCTTTGGTTTCAGAACATAACCAGAGCTTCGTAAGATCATGCAGCAATGTCCCCAGGATACTCCCGAGTTCCCTGTGGAACCATTTGGGTTCATTAGGAGCCAAAGGTGGATCACTCAAATGGGCCCAGCCTCCCTGTGGAGGCATGCAACATATGACAATCTCAAGGACACCAGGGCATGATCTGACCATGAAAGGGAGAATGATAGATCCCCCACCAGATCACGTTGTCATTGTTCCAACAAGAAATTCACATCTGGTGCGTGATTACTGTCTTGAGTAGGGCTTTGGATAATCTGGGTAGGCCCATGGCCACCATGGTAACCATGAACTCCTGGACTGCCTCCAAGGCCAAACTCAGGGATAGCAAATTGAAGTCCCCCAGGACCATAAGCCTGGGGAACTCCACCACCAACCCTGAGATGGCCTCCAGCAGCTCAGCCAGGGAGGTTGCTTTGCAGTAGGGAGGCTAGTATAGAAGCAACAATCCAAATGATCCCATGAACCCAACCTCAGGAACAGCCAGAAACTTGCAGAGCAAGGCCAAGTCCAAAAGAGATTCTTAGATGACCATTGCTATCCCATCTCCCCTGCCCTGGGGTCTCAGCTGGTGCCAAATCCTAAACCTGGCTGGCCACCTGAGAGGGGAATGCTTCCTTTCAGAATCAGCTAGGTCTCAATGATGCATTCCATGTTGACTTGCTCCTCCCTAATGATGTCATGGATGAGGGAACCTTATTAATGACTGACCTGGCATTCACTGGCAGCCAAAGTTTAGGGCCTCTAGGGGCATGCTGTCCAGGGGTTGGGTGTGACACAAAGGGCTGAAACAAGCCACTGAAACTAAATATTGGAGGCATCTTCCCCTGTACTGGATTACCCTCTGAATCCCATAGCAACCCATGCCCATTACCACCTTATGTGTTATCTCACCCTAGGTCTCCTGAGGTGGTCCTCTCCCCTCCCTGACCTCCCTCTAATGGCCACCACTATTCTGTCTGCCATGCTTTAGTTGGCTGTGCTGCCTTTAGGCCTTCCCAGCTTCTAGCAAGGCAGTGTGATGCCTTGACCTTGAGCTGCCATGACCTTGAGCTGCCAACTCCAGTTCATACTCCTAAGCCACCTGCCTCTTACCACTGCTGCCTTCAGTTTGAAACATAGGGATCTGACCATTGTCAGTGTCCTCACGCCCAGCCACAGTATTCCCAGTGTTATCAGCCCCAGCTTTTCTGTCTCCATCCTGGTCCATGCAGCCAGATTTGCAAGCCACAGCCCTGACCCTGGTTTCAGCTCCAGCTCGCTTCTATAACCTGGGTTGCCAGTTTCATGTTGTTGCTGCTGCACCACCATCATCGCCACTGCCAAAAGCTGATCCCCATGCCACTGATCAGCTGAGCTGGCTCCCCCATTTCCTGAGCTGCTGGCTTAGTGCCATTGTTGTTATTGGCACCACTGAGCAGCTGATCCCAGCATTGCCAAACAGTTGAGCTGAAGTCTGCCATTGCTCTCCACCAAACTCCTCCATTGCTGAGCAGCTGGGCTAAAAGCTGTTATTGCTCTTCTCCCAGCTGCAACAACTCAAGTTTGGGTCAGGGCATTTTCCGCTTCAAGTAGTGAGGTGAAGAGGAAGGTTGGACACCCCACACAATGTTCCCATATCATTCAAGAGAAAAATTATTAGGAGCTCCACACTCATCATCTGCTCTCATCTGCTACCTTGTAAGCGTAAACTTAGTAACTTATCACTTTCTCTTAAAATACAACAAATGATCTATCCTTCCCATATCCCACCTCTTATCGATAAACAAACCACATCATTTTAGTCCTGATCAGCAAAAGTCCAGTAAGCATTATCAAAGATAGTAAGATAGCTATTTTAACCTTGATCAAATAAATCAACTTTACATTCCTTCTTTTAATTTTAACATTCTTGGTCTTTAGTCCCTTCAAGTAATGTCCTAAAACTTTATTTGTATACCGCTTTTATTATTTTATAAATAACTCAAGATGGTGAAATCAAATACACCTTCCTCCTCCTATTTTCCTCACAACCACCTCTCTGCGAGGGGAACTGAGCTCAGACAGAATGACTCACTCAAGGTTACCCAATCAGTTTTCGTTTTTGAAATGAAATGATTTAATTTTTTCTTGTCTTGTCTCACAAAATTCTTCAAAGCTTTAACAAAGCTTTTCTAAAAATCCAATATAGGAAGATTATCCAGATCACTGTCTTGGTTTGTTATTTATATCTCCTTTTTGATTACTAAAGCATCATCCGCTAACAGATTTTCCATACAATTTTCAGGCTATTGAGAAATATAAAGTAGAATGATGGTGGAACAAAATGGCCAGGGACCAGAGCAAAGCAGCTTTGCTTCAGTATCTAGAGTGGTCTACAAGAGTGGAGAGAACTCAGTCTCTGGCCACATTATCAACCATATCACCAAATAAGTGTTCTAGTGTACATATCCACAGTACTACTGTAAAACTGGAATAGCTTATTCTCACATGGTCAAAAGAAAATAACATGATACTAGATCTGTTGCTTACCAAAATAAGAGAAAGATGGAAACTGGGCCTCCTACCTGAAACAGAAGGCTACTTAGCTTGCTGTATCACCAGTAGGGATGCAGGGCTCAAAACCTTGGAACCTTTATATCATTATAAACTGGGATTATAATCGATACACAGCTCTCATTGGAATGCTTCTGTAGTAGCTTCCTTTTTTCCTTCCTGACTTTCCAAAAGCTCCTTAACTGAGCTTTTGTGTCCTTGGAAATCTATTCCTGAAGTTTTTTCATTGCCAGCTAAAGGAAATCTGAAACTGCTAAAGACATTTTTCAGCTTCCTAAAAGTCAGCTGTGTTTGAATACTATGATCCAGGAAACTTCATGAGAGCATACCATATAACAACAGATACTGGGACTTCTTTGTGCTGCACTGAGGGGAACATGCAAAAAGTCCTATGTTTGATAACAAAAGCTAATTCACAGCAGTCATTAAGTTATAATATGGTTCTTCAGACAGACTGCGAATCTGTCCATTATGGCTTAGTGTTATGTGCAGAGCAGATTAAGATGCTGGGAAGATTAGGATGATCCATAGGTACGTCTACCTTTGGCTATAGACATTCATTGGTAACTTCAGACCAACTTACCATATAGGGCTGTTCTGGGTTAAAGCAAAGGGAGATTTCTCTGTAAACCATCCTAAGGTCCTAGAATAGAAATTTTTAAGCTGGCATCAACAGACACATGGAGATCAGCAGATAGATTTAAGAGATGTGAGCTTGGAATGGGAAAAAAATGCAACTTGTTTCACTAACCTCGAACTGAAATTTGGCTCGACTCGTTATTAATTTAATGGATTCATAAAGCCATCTATTAGGTGCTAGGTTACATACTTCTTGTATTTTAAAAGCTGCATTTGAACATCATTGCATTCCAAAGCTACCTATGGATTTTATGGTATCGGTTTAAATACATTTTTCTGAGAAGTTCCGTAAATTTCACTTTAGGGGACCCGCGTTAAAAGAAAGGCAAGCTAATCATGCAGATTGAATCCTGGCGTTCTTGCCGTTAGCAGCTTCCAACCGGGATGGAATTACGGGGCGGCCTCCCGAATGCACCTGCTCCGGGCGCCGATGCGCTGCTTCGCGTGGGGCCTTCAGGCCCAGCTCGCTGCAGGGGGGCGCCCCGAGACGGAAAGGGCCCGAAGAGGCGCCTTCCCGAGGCTGTTTCTCGGTCGATTTTACTGGAAACTCTGAGGACGCACAAACGTTAAAGGAGGACACTCGGCCATCGCAGGCCCTTCCGTCAACCTCGCACAAAACTTAGGAAAAGTGCTGCTACTTCAGGGGGCGGGGAAGAGGGGTTGAACTGTGCGCGCGCTCCTATGCGCGCGCGCGCGCGCGCGTCACGAGCAGCGGGCAGCCTCCCGCGTGCCCCCGTCCCCTTCTTGCGCGAAAGGCGCTAGCGCCCCCGCCTGTCTCCGCCGCCCCTGCCCTCCCGAAAAGCAGGGAGGGGCAACGCGGAGCCGCGCGCATCTCTCGCTTCCTCCCGCCTTCGCCGCCGCTCCGACAGTGGAAGCGTCGGAGACGCCGGCGAAGCCGCCGCCGCCGCGGTAGCGCTCGAGCAGCCTTAGTATGCTCGCTCCTCAGCACCGGCGGCGACGGGGACTTGCTGCGGCCCCCCGGCAGAAGCTCGAGCGGCAGCGGTCGCCTTCCTTCCCGGGTCTTTAACGCCCGCCGTGCTCCTCCGCGTCCGGCACTTCCCTCTCGGGGTGGGGGCGATTACGAACTAGGCGCGCGGTTGAGGCGGCATCCCGGGTGTCCCCTCTTCCTTGGTAAGACTTGGCGCGCGGAGAAAGGAGCGGCCGCTGCTACTTCGCGGCCCCGCGGCGAGGCGGAGTCACCGCGCTGCTCGTGCAGAGGGACCGGTCGCGACACCCGGGGTCCGAAAAGCGAGGGGGTGGGACGCCCCTGCAAGGGGGAAGAGCGGGGGGCGCGCGCGCGGCTCGGCGGGCGCCCTCCGCGGCCACGTGCCGGGAGGAGCGGAGCTGGGGGTCGGCGGCCGCTTAGCCCAGGGAAGGGGGGAGGAATCCACAGCGGGGGAATCGATGGGGGTCGCTGTCAGCGGGCGCCGGGGAAGGGGGCTATTGCCGCCGCCGCGCGTGGGAGCTGGCTGGCGCGTGCGCCCACCAGCCCCGGTTCGGCGTCCCTGGCGGAGGCCGGGAGGCGCGAGGGACGCGCGCGGCAGCCTCGCGGGTCTCGAAGAGTTCTAGGACGCGGCAGGGTTGCGCTCCGCTGCGGGCGGTGAAGGGGGGGCTGGGCTTCTCCTCCTCGCCCTCCGCGGATGGTGCGAGAGATGCTGTCCCCCCCGCAGATATCCCTGGCCGGGTTTGGCCGCAGCAGGAGGGCGAGCGAAGGGGCGCCAGCGCGCAGACCTCCAGCAGCCGCGAAGCGCGCGGGGAGCCGAAACGTTTGGCCCCGGCTCGCTTGCAGCGACCCGAACGCTGTTGCTGCAAGGGCGAGGAAAATAACGCCGGGGGAGGGGGGAAAGAAGCCAGTCGAGCGGAGAAAGTTGTTCGACGCATCTCTCAAAGCGTCCTCTCCCGCAACGATCTAAAGAGAGAGCGGAGACGCGTTGCAAATGCTGTCTTCCTTGCCCTCCTCCGCCCCCCCATTTTGTATACTTCTTCCAACGAGGTAACTTGAATTTTAATTTGCAATCGGTGGAATGCGATTGCTGAATCTTTTTGCCGAGTTCTTCACTTTATGTGAGGGGTTTCGTTTCACTTTATTTTATTGCGTGTTTATGACGGTTCCGCAGTCCAGGGAGTCTGAATGAATTTGTTTAGGAAAGGGATGCTTCCCGAGAATTTAAATGAAATGTTTAAAAATAGCTTTCTGGGACTTTTCTGGTCGTTTCCTTTGTTTCCTCGGGGGGATCTTTAGACTTTGCATTGAATTTCAGAAGTCCATGTTCATGAACCCAACGACGGACTTCACGCATTGGGTTCAGCCATAACGCCCTACTGTGTTTGATTTTGACATTTTTAAAAGAAAAAATTGTGACGCTCTGTGAAGCCGTCAATATGGTTTATGGCGTAATCTGTGGTGTGAGTCAAACCAGTTGTGACTTAGCAAACCATGGCTTAATGCAGTAAGTGAATCAAGCCATTATGCATTCTTAAGAGATTTTTGCATGCCATTTGTGCCTGAGAAATGTGCGTATGATATAGAGAAGGAACAATGATGGATTAAAGGGCTTTTATGTTTCAGGGTATTAGAGTAGAATTAACTATTTAAGAAGAAGTGATTCATGGCATATTCCCATAAGTGTCTAGCCAGAAATGAGTCCTGTTGAATTCATGATATTTCTATGTAAGTTGAGCCAGTGGAATTTATTTCAGAGGAGATATGGGTAGAATTCAGTTATGAATGCTATCATGTTCACCTGTACCTTTCAGGTATGTTTTTGAGGTTTATATAAATTCTAAATATCTTCTTCAACTAACTTTTTTATTGGTATGAGACAATAGGCAATTTTTGAAGAGATATGTGTAAATGGTAAAATAATAAAGGAGTATCTCACCTTAAAAATAACACGTTTTTAATTAATCCATTAGAGTTTAAAACTGAAAATGAAACAGGTGAGTTGCTTAGAATTTCTAGACAAAAGTACAGTGAAATTTGAATAAACTAAATATTCTGTAGAAAAATTGCATCTTGTGAATAGTATACTATTTTGCAGGGAGAGGTTTTTCTCTTAAAAGTCGTAGTCTATGCAACTGAGAAAGTAGAAGTATGCATGTTTGATTGTGGAATATAAGTAAAATGGTCAAACATGAATGCTTGGATTTGGGATGTTGGGAAATATTTTTTCCCACTTTTGAAATGTACATTCATTTTACTGGACTTAGTTATGTTTTTCTTATTACCTCTGTGTTTGCCATCCAAGGAGAATTAAATTTTTCAGATTAACTCTTTTAGGATATCAAATGAGAAGAAAAGTTCCCAATTTTATAGTCTATTAAGAAGGTTCTATGTATTATCTTCCTTCTGATTATTTATAATAGGATGCTCTGCTCCTGCTGCTTTTTTTTCTCTACTCATCCAATTGCCATGAAACTGAAACAGTCTCCTCTTCACAAATACAGGACAAAGAATTACCATTTTAAAGACTCTATTTTAGGTTAATCTCACTGTTCTTTGTCTCCTAAATCCTCACACACTTGCATTATGTTGCAATACAGTTAAAAAATAGAGCCATAAAATGAAGCAACCAGGTGGAACAAAGTAAAAGATTAATTAAAGAAGTAAGCTGGTTGATTATAGTTTATTATAGATAGCTCAGTTTATGAACCTGTTTTTAACTAGAAGCTCATTCAAAGATTATAGAATTCAAAGGTGAGGAGTGTGACCAAATATTTGAATGGGTCTTACATAAGCAACAGATACCAAAGTTTATTTTTTAAGTTTGACTTTTGTTTGCTATATTTTATCCAGGATACAATATTAGTTCATCTTCATAGTTGCAGAAATTCTAAATTCTGTTTTTTTATTGTTTGCTTTATGGACTCTAATAATGAAGATGACATTGCTCCTTTATGCTCAGGAAGGTGCAGGAGTCTGGATTGTTAGATAAAATGTGGGAAGCAGCCATGTTCCAAGAATCTCCACTCTGTTGAAATGGTTTGCAAGTACTAACAGGGCCCAAACCTGCTTTGCTTCTGAGCCTAGAGATTGTCAATTGGATGCTGGCACTTGGGAAAATGCTTTGGATCAGTAAACCAAAATTCTAACACTTTGGATTAGTAAACCCGAACCAGTACTTCTGAGAAACACCTGAATGTGCCTCTCACAACATCACTGATTAGGACTTGATTGTGTCAGATAAAGCTTTGCAAGACAGGTGTGCCAAATTTTGATAACTCGATCTGGGGTCCTTTTGAATTGTGTATCAGTACAGATGCAAAGATAGCTCAGACATAATTATGATCTTCCAAGAAATCTCCTACAGTGTTCTCCCATTCTATACATAGAGTTTTGATGGCATTTCGAGGATTTAGGAAAGGCAAGTAAGCACTTAGTTGTCAGTATGACTTATACCAATTCTAAGGGAATAATATAGTTGCAGTGATAAAAGGTTGTCCTATTGATTACTTTCTGCTGCTCCTGCAAGGAAGTGAGATTTTCCTTTGTACAATAAATTCTGTTCACTAGCATATTTCATGTACCGAGAATATATGTTGAAGAGGGTGGAGGAATGTTACGTCGACTTGTTTCAAAGTACAAAACTACCATTGTCTTGTCAGTATACTTGCTATGAACTTGAACTGTAAATGCATTTGAGTGTAACATGTATGCTAAATTCCCATTTGAGGCTTGAAGGAAGTAATAGTAAATTCTTTGGCTCGAGACAGCAGTTCTGTGTTCAATAAATTTTATAGGAAAAGTCGTTATGCATCCCTCACAGTCCATCTAGTTTCTACCCCTTCAGCATTAAGAAAGAAATATTACAGCATTATAAGTATGCTTTCATCATACAAATATATATCAAAAATATTTTTGTCTAGTGTACGCTATGCATACATATATTACAAAGCACTTTCTGGAGAACTAGAGTTTTAGCCTTAACATTTACATAACCTTTCAGATTTTAAGTGCTTCTCTGTGTGCACATACATTGTTTTTTCATTCTCAAGAATAAATATTTAATTTTCAGTTAGCAAGGTCTAAGTATACTGAAATATCAACTCAAGATTCAAATTTTACTTTTTGCATAGGCTTCCTATAGAATATGTTAATAGTTTATAATCTGATGCACAGTGACTTAGGTGTGTAAATAAGCCATAATAAAGATTATATTTTATGGAATATAAAATACCTTTTAAGGTAAGATTAAGTGAAATTTTGTGAAAAATTATTCTGAGTTACTATGTACTATATGTCATTTATTATAACGTGTGAAATTTTAATGTGTACATTTGTTCATTTTTTTTTCAAGTGTAAATAGCTAGTTGGAAAAAGCAGTCTAAATTAGACACCAGTTTATCAAATAGTAATGTAGGAAGTAAATTTGTAGCAATCTATGTTAGGATAAGGTACATCTGGAAGGCAACAGGTATGTAATTGATTCTGCAGACAAATAGCATTAACCTCTAATTGAAAGAATAATAAGCTATTTGGCAGAGGAGTGTGTATGTTTGGCACACACAATTAATGGAATTAAATTGGATATGATAATGAAGGGGAAGACTGATTACACTAAATAAGCCCATCCCATTTTTCACAAGGTAACTTGGTACCTGTTTTCTCTCATTTCAGTTTTCTCAAGATACCTGTGCATATACTTTTCTTGGGGTAAATACTACTACTTTTACTTTCTTGTGCTAAATGAAGTAAAGACAAGCATTTATATGTTATTTTGACAAGAGAACAAATGTCTGAAAAAATATCTATAGAGTTCAACAAATTGTTTTATTATTTATCAAATTTATATGCTGTACCTATCACCAATAAGACAACTGCGGGAGGCTTATAAACAAATTATTATGAAATAACAATTTGGATTGATAGATGCTTATGGATATAGAGTAGTGCTGGGATGGTTCTTAGTTACTGCCATTGTTTTGCCACAACTATTTGCAGAGGTAATACAACAGAACCATTAGCTCTCAAATCCTGGGTGCAGCCCTAGAAATTCTAAAAATTTTCAATGAAGTGTGACAAAATGGGGAAATCCTTAAATATCTGGGGAAAAGTCCTGTTAATTTATTTTGCTAACGTTCAATTCACATTTAATTAAATTATTTATTTTTTCTCCTGAACCTGCCCGTTTTTTTATCTTGTCATGTCAGTTTTTCAGAATGTGGCTACTGACATGCCATCTACAGGCAAAACATAACCTTTCATCTGAAAAAGCTTGCTCAGTTCCATCATAGAACATCCTTGAACTGTTTTTTTATTTTTTGTCACAATTTAATTTCAAAATAAAGATAATAGTCATGCTATGTTGATAATAGATACTGTACATAATATGTGTATATACATTTAAAATTAAGTTTAAAACATTACAATTCTTTCTGATTAACGTTGGCAGCTTTTCTTGCTTAGAAAATATTTCCCCAACACCATATTTTTACTGATGATTTTTGCTTTCATTTATGGCTCAATAATTGAGAATAAATCAATATGGAGCACCTATTTTATGAGGCAGAGACAGCTTTCCTCAATCTGTTCTGGCTGGGAATTCTGGAAATTGTAGTTTTCTTATTCTTCTAAGCTGATTATCTGGAGGCCATAAGGCTGTTAAATACACAGTAAGTCTTTGTTAATTATGTTTTTTTTCTACTTATTTTTGGTTCTTCAGAATGTTTCCTTATTCCTTTATTGGGAAAAATAAAGGTAATATTAAAATAATTTGGGCACAGTGTTTTGGTACCAATATGTGATAAGTCAGAAAGCTAATGTTGATAACCAGTGGCAACTATGATTTCTTATATTCTCATTAATCCAAGTCATGACGTTTAGCAAAATTGCAAAAAAAATGCAAAACTTTATGAAAAAAAGGCAACTGGACTTTTCTAGTAGATGTAATCGGAAACATTTCATCTCCTATTCAGGAGACTTTTTCAATCCATGCAGAAGTGGAAGAGGTGGCAAATGTTTTGACTCAAAAAACTTGCTAAGAGGATGAGTTTTATGTTCTGCAATAAGGCTGAGCTTTTGAAAATATATGAATTCTTTCCTACAATCAGTAAAGCAGCATATTTGGCTACTTTGTGTTAGTGTTCACGAAGCAAGTTTGTGAGTATAAAGTTGAGTGTCTAGAGTCAAGATTTATTGCTATGCCTGTTGTGAAGTCAATAAGTAGGATTATAGATTCCAGCTTTTAAAAAGGTGTTTACTGGCACACTGTAATTTAGAAGACTGTTCTGTAGACACAGTTATGCAATATACCTGCTAAACTGCTGTCTACCATATAGATTTTAAATCTAAATGAGATTTTCACTCATAACATCAATTGGCAGTGCTATTTGATAACATGGAAAAGCTTTCTTGTTTGTTTCTGGTACTAGAAGTTCACCTCCAGGGTCTGTCTATAATTAACATTTCCCTGTGTTTGTAATTTGTGTCATTTTCCACAGGCATTACTGCATCTGGATTTTGCCACTGCACAGTGGTAAAAGAAAAAGTGAAAGAGATATACTGAACCATGAATATTGATGGCAGTGGATTAAATGAAATCTGTATTACTTAGACCAGAAGTTCTTTCTGACAGTCGCCCATGAGATGTATTTAGGGTATTTATGGATAGACTGTAGGGTAATCAAAAACATCTGTTCAGTTGATGTATGTTTTCTAACCATAGAAATAAAGGTAGTTCTTATCGGAGCATAGTTGTTATTGGAGCATTTGTCCATGCCTAGTCCAAATTAAAAAGCAAGATAATTAAGGAAACTGTACTGAAATTAAAACTAATAAATACTATCCATACTATTATAGAATTATACTTCTTTTCAAAAAAAATCCCATCAGAAAGATATGATGGTTCATAGTAAGATAAAATGTATATTTTGTTTATGCATTTAAAGAAGAATATTACATGTTCTGTCAAGCTCCCCCCGCAAATGATTTGACTTTCTCTCCTCTGTTGATTTAGAACATTAAATACACATGTATTTCAGCCAGTGTTGATGATGTTAATCCTTACAGTGAGAGTTCTAAAAAGTCTCTCACAATTTATTTGGCACAGAAAATAGACAAACAACAGGCATTGCTATTAATAACTTCAGGATATATTTTGGTAGTTAGTATAATGAAAAGTATAATAAATAGAAATGTGTAAATAATAAAAAAGAAGGGAAAATTGACATGAAATTTACATAAAACTTGTAACTTTAGTGTTTATTCCACAAAATATTAAAACTATTCTATTTTATTTAAGTACATTTATCTTTAATGATCTTGTAAACAGCATTTTTGATATATTTGTGTGCT
>JANHZU010005666.1:62360-74984 GCA_032468055.1 Acrochordus granulatus | reverse complement strand
TAGTAATTGCCTGAAAGAAAGCTTGTAATTACATAAGGATAATGGAAATTTTCATAGCCGTTTTTATTTATATCAATTTTACAATTAGTCAAGCTCAACTTTTGTCATAGCCCATTTCCATAATAACACATATAGTCCATTATTTTGTTAGAATACAAGCAGAGGCTACCTATTAGAAGTGTCTTTTTATATCCCAGTGTTCATTTATCTTCAGGTGATTTTAAAATTCTGAAGTTTTCCAGTTAATTATTCCAAATCCATTGCTGTCTGCTTATTTACATAACCATGTAATAGGTAAAAGTTACCCCTGCCAGTCGTGGCCAACTCTAGGGAGTGTTGCTGATCTCCATTTCCTAGCTAAAGAACCAGTGTTAGTCCAAAGATGCTTCCATGGTTATGTGGCTGGTATAAGATGCACAGAAGCTGTTACCTTCCCACTAAAAGTGTTACCTATTTATCTATTTGCATTTTTACATGCTTTTGAACTGCTAGTTTGGCAGGAGCTAGAGCAAGTAACGGGAGCTCAACCTGTTACACAGGGTCTTAAACTTGAGCCACCAACCTTCTGGCTGACAAGCCCAGCATCTTAACTGCTTGCGCCACTGTGTGCCTATATCCTTGCTAGCAATCTGAAATAAAATAGTAACATGATACCAAATATTTCATGGTCTTAATTTTTTAGGGTATACATTTGCATGCTTTTGTTTTCACTTTAGAACATAGTACCTGCTTAATGTTCACACACAAATCTACATTTTGGGAGCCATAAAATGTCCATGTTAAATGATTAAACTAATCTTAGTATTGAATAAAATTGTGTTGTAGTGTATAGTAGCCAAAAGACTTATAAATGAGAAAGAGTGTTCCAGAAATAGAATGGGAAGTCCATTCTACCAGACATGATGCACATATGTACATTCATGGACACTGAACATTCATGAGTACGTATTTCAAATTGATGCATGCTTTTTAAATAGATGAGTATTTTGAAGAGTGATGGCTTCTTATTTTACTTAAACAAATATGATATATAAACCAACTCAAATTTAATGTGGCTCAATAGACACCTTAGATTTTTCTAATGCTGTAATCTGTAGCATTGAATATAGAGTATGGCAGGATCTGTTTATTTTGTCACAAAAATTATATTGATTTGAAACTAATTATAATTTTCACTGTAGCTCCCAGTGAACTACTTTGAGACCAGAATCATTTAATTTAAAAATGCATTTTGGATGTGATCAGACACAAGAGGAAAGAAGAACATAGCTGTTAAGTACAAGTTCATTGGTTCAGCTGAAGAAAATACCTTTTTTATTTTAACAGCTGCTACTCTCCTTTCATGTAGGATTAGTAAATATATTCAGCCCACTGATCTGTTGAATCAGGAGGCACACATCAAGCACATAACATTTTACAACTGTCAGGATTTATTTCTGTGGAGGGAAGGTGTCTGTCAGAATGGATTTGTCTCCAAATGAGTAGGAACACAATCTGGTGAACTAAAAAAAAGTGACAGAAAAATGCTGCAAAAAAAGGAAAGTGCTTCTATAGTATTATAGCTGACTTATATAGTTAAGCAAATTGCTATGATTTTTCCATCTTCTCAATCTAATATCTTCATAATAGATTGTTTTACACACCTGAATCCAATAAATAAAATAACCATAATTATTTGATTCTTTATATGTATTCATATTGTCTCTTTTAGACCTTATATTTATGGGCCTACAGCACAGGGAGAAAGAATGCAAATACTGCAGAATTTCAAGCACAATCCCAAAATCAATACCATCTTTATCTCCAAGGTAATGGATGCTGCTCTGCTTGAGACTGAATTGAATTGAAGTGGATCAGTGCTCATTTTGAATAACCTGTAATTTTTTTCATATTCATCTTTTTCACTGTTGGCCACAAGCCAATATGTCTTACTAAGATTTGATGATTTACGTTAATATGGGCATACAGTTTGCTTCTTAAAGAATGCTTATGTATTACAGGTTGGTGACACATCTTTTGATCTGCCAGAAGCCAATGTTCTCATTCAGATATCATCCCATGGGGGCTCTCGAAGACAGGAGGCTCAGAGATTGGGACGAGTGCTAAGAGCCAAAAAAGGTAAATTGAACCTTGTGTTGCAAGATTGGGTAATCTTAATGGAACACTCAAGCATGAAAGTAATATAGATTATTTAGCTGACTAAGCACATACAATTTGCTATTGTTCTGTTTTGTCACTGTCAGCTCAAGGTCACAGGTTAAAACAAAAGTCTCTCTTCTGTTCTTGAACCCCCCCCTTTTCTTCCTCCTTTTTCCCTTGACCACCTTCTATGTTCCCACCTTCCTTTCCACCATGGGAAACACAGGGTTAATCTCTGTGCCCTTGTTAATTTTTTTCCCTTTGAGTTGGGAAAGTAGGGGAAAGAGCAAATATGCTGATTTATACCACCTCCCAAAGAATACCCATTCGGTTTTGCAATTGTTTCTTATTTGTAGCAGATGTCTGTATAGTTGTTTTATCCTCCGAGGATGAGCTTGAGATGGACGATGAGCTAAAAAGTTTAGGTATTAAAAAGCATTTTGACTTGTTCCCGATATTCATCATGGATTTGCTGCAACAAAATTCGGAATTAATTATAAAAAGTACTGCAACAACACTTAATAGTTTTATTTTTTTAACAAACGGTTTAGTAGATCATAGATTTAAGAGACTGGTTGTTTTGATTTGCGAAAATTATAACACCACAGTAGTAGTATTTTGCATGAGATTTAGGGCTTGGGGGATTCCTCTTCCATGCCACACTACTCCAAAGGAAACAGACTGATTGCGGTGTTCCTTTAGCAGCTTGACCAGCCAAAGGATAAAGTCAGCAGTAATGACATTTGACTTGAGTAGTGCTTTCTGACTGACTGACTGGTGAAGAATTCCCAAATGATTTAGTGCACAGTATTCCTTTCTCTAGATCCAAAGCTAAATCTCTGTCAGTGGTTCAATTACAGCAAAGGGTAATTGTAAAAACTTACTAAAATTAATAAAAAGAATTGTATGTACTCCTCAAATTAAGGACATTAAAATGATACTAGAAAACTCTGTTTGATAAATCTGTATGCACATTTTATCCTTTAAAAAATGGGATCCCCAATTTGGCATCTGACTGCCAGTTTTCTTTCTTTCTTTCTCTTTCTTGTTATCTTTTAGGTTTCCTGTTCCATATAACTTTTTTATAATTTAAAACATTCTTTTAACTTAAAAAACTGAGATTTTTTGTCTCTTATATCTTCTTTATTTTCAAGGAGGCATTCAGACTCAGGTGGACACCTTACATTTTCTTTAAAAAAGTTTTATTTAAAAGGAAAAAGATGGAGTTGTGAGATTTCTTCCCAGGGTGGAGTAGACTATGGCTTCTCTTCAGAGGGCAAAATTGCAGTAATACATACTGCTATAGGCTTTATGTGAGATCAGCTGGATTTTGCATTAACAGAAAAAAAAGCATGGACAAGAAATTTTCTGGAAGAAATCATGAGTTCTCAACTGAGAAAAGTTTGATTTGGGTAGGGATTTTTTTAGGTAATGTTTTACTATAAGTTTCTGAGAGTCGTTTTTGAGTTTGGCAGCATATAAATCTGATAAATAATCTGTAAGTTTAAATTTGGCAGAAATAGTGTTGTTAGTAGTATACTGTATCTAATTATGGATCTAGTAGAAACATGTACAGAAAAGAGAAAACCTACAAAATTTTGTTGTTATTAAAAGTTTTGAATTGCTTTGATGTTGCTAATCTTCCTTTGCTATTTTTTTCTCCAGGAATGGTTGCAGAGGAATACAATGCTTTTTTTTATTCTTTGGTCTCTCAGGACACTCAAGAAATGGCATATTCAACAAAACGTCAAAGATTTCTGGTAGATCAAGGCTATAGCTTTAAGGTAATTTTGTTATTTGTAGTTTGCTGAATTGGGAACAAAGTACAGGTTTTCTTCAGATATTCACTGTTAAAGCTGCATTACAAATTTGAAAAAAGCAACTTTGAATTACCTTTATCATATTTTGCACTGGCTGAAAACCAGCCCAATTTAAATGCATTATTTTAAGTGAAGCAGCTATAGCATTGTTACATTGTTTCTGTCCACAGGACAAATTGTATATTCATATACCAAAATTCTTTAGCAATATTAGGAGATTCTTGAATCAAAAGAACTAAGAGATATACCTTAATAGCTTGTCGTTTTGTGTTCTAGTTTTGGAATTTCTTCGGACTTTGATCCAAATAACAAGGAATAAAGTAGAAGGGCTACATATTTGCACTCACTTGTATTGTTTGTATAGACCTATGTTCTGAATATCTCTTTTTTAGATGGCAAGATACAACTGTCCTTAAGGATCAAAGGGACTATAACAGTAGTATTGATGGATGGAAATCAGATATCTTGAATAAAGGTGGGAGTGGAAAGTCTTGATAACTACAGAACCAGAGAGATCAGTGAAATCTCAATAAATACATTTTCATGGTTGTATCTTAGTGACGATTATTCCTAGTCCTACTGAAGAATAATCTTTAAAAATATCCCCAAGAAGAAAGAGGAAATATGTGCTGCATTATCTATAAGGTTATCTGGAAGACTTGTAGGAATGCCTTTCCATAAATGACGCATAATACATGAAGTATATATTAGGAAACCCTGACAACTTGAGATATCATCTCTACTGTCATAGGAGAGCTGCCATGCAGAGACTGTTCATTACAGGTGTGCTGCTGATTACTAGAATAGGTTGCTTTCCTGTAGATATAGAATCTTCTATTGGACTAGTCATTGCATTTAGGTGAGGGAGAGCAGAAGTGTTCAAGTGGTAGACAAATATGATAGCAAGATTTGGGCTACATGATAGGAAGAGTTGAAGAACACAAAGCTGGGACATGAAGGTTAGGCTTACATTTTCTTGATCCTGACAGAGAAAAAACTGTAATAGCATACAGACATGACATAGATGCAGTCTGCACTGATTTCAATACCAAGTAAAAAGAGCTAGTTTATGGAAGTATTATTATTGGGTACCACAGCCAGAGCTGCCTTCAATTTTATTTGTTTGCCTGTTAGATTTATATCCAATCTTTTCTTTATGAGCTCAAGGCAACATACATAGCAATACCTCCTCCCATTTTTTTCCCCACTACAACAACCTGTGAAATAGATTGGATTGGGAGTATGTGACTGGCTTAAAGTCACTTATTGAGCTGCTATAGATGATGGTAAACTTTAATCAGAATCTTCGCAATGCCAGTCAAACATCTTAACTGTGACACCATGCTGCAAAGAATTAATCTTCTTTCATGGGGTCTCCAAAGGTAACAGAATCCTATTAGTCTTCAGAATTTGCAGTAGCTAAGCTATATTACTAGAAGAACAGCCAGAGCTACTATGGAAATGAATAATCCACTGGTAAAAGGTGCTTTTCCCAGAGTAACACCCTGATATATACAATTCTTTTTCTGAATATTATGGTAGTGTGTGCGCTGATAATGTGCCTTCCCATAAGCAAAGAGGAAATTGCCATCATAGAGGTAGATCTTGCTTTCACACTTCTGTACTTATAGAAAGGCACTTAGGTTGTCCATAAACCTGTAATACCTGGCATTAATGAGCCACAGCTGGAATAGTTGACTGGACTCAAGCAAACTAAAGGCCCTGGATAAGAAGACCAGAAAAATAACGATAATGAATCATGCCCTTCATCCATGCAGTAAAATTGACGGCGGCTACCTACCAAGGAAAATTTGTGGGCGTGGAATGTTGAAAGTACACCAGACAGTTGTAGAGGAAAATAGGGCCTTGGAAGAATACCTGAAGGATAGTGAAAAGGATGCACTAAAGCGAGTATACCAGGAAGGTTTACTGAATACTGGAGAAACAAAACTGGCATACAAGAAAGACCAAATGAAGAATAGAAAAGAGACATGGCAAGGCAAAGCATTACATGGCCAGTACATTAAAAAATAGAAGGCAAAACAGATAATAACAAGACCTGGCAATGGCTAAGAGCAGGAAAACTGAAGAAAGAGACAGAAGGGCTAATTCTGGCTACACAAAACCAAACATTATACAAAGCTAGAATTGAGAAGACAACAACAGACAGTAATGTCACCTCTGCAAAGAAGCTGAAGAAACTGGACCACCTAGTTAGCTGCTGAAAGAAGATTGCACAGACTGACTACAAACAATGACATGATAAAGTAGCAACAATGGTGCACTGGAAATACTATTTGCCTGCAAGCAAGAACTGGTGGGACCATAAAATAGAGAAAGTAATAGAAAATGAAGAAGCTGAATTGCTCTGGAACTTCAGAATTCAAATAGACAGGCACCTGACACAATACCCCAGACTTAACAATTGTTGATAAGAAAGACAAAAAAATATGAATAGAGAAAGAACTGGAGAAAATCACAGAATATAAAAACCTGCAAATAGAAATACAACTGTGGAAAAAGAAAGCAAAGATGGTAAGAGGCCTTGGGTGCAGTTCCAAAACAATTGGAGCACCATTTTAACACTATTGACATTGGCAAATTCACCATCAATCAGTCGCAAGTGGCAACATTACTTGGAATAATTTATATCCTGCGATGATACCTTTACCAACATCAAAGAACAGCATCTGCCTATTTCAGGTCCTTGGGGAGGACTTGATTGATTGACAAAAATGCCAAATGTAGTTTAAACATCTGGCTGAGTGACAAATATAATAATAAATTTATTTAAATGAAAAATTGAGAATAATACTGTCTCTTCTTGTTTCCAGGTAATCACTAAACTTGCAGGTATGGAAGAGGAAGAGCTTATGTTTTCATCCAAAGAAGAGCAGCAGCAGCTCCTCCAAAAAGTTTTACAAGCTTCAGATATGGATGCTGAGGAGGAGGTGGTTGCAGGAGAATATGGCTCAAAATCATCTCAGGCAAGTAGCTATTATGATGTTCTTAAGACACCAGAGTCAGCCATGTAGTTAGGCAGCCATGTAAATCAGAAAATTTAGAATAAAATTTTATACAAAAGGAAAATGAAATATATGTTCCATTTGTTTCTTCCAAATCTACATTTACTACTCAAGGGAATGTGTTGGTGTGTAGCCTTGGAGTTTTCCCTGTCTGCTACAATGGTATTAATACCCATGATGAAGTGAAAGAAAAAAAAATGGGAAGTTATTTTTCTCATCTGCTTACCCTCTCTGCTTTTGTCCACCACTGAGAACAATATTCAGACAAGGAGAAGCAACACATATTTTTCAAATGTGGCCTTACCCATTACCTTCCATATGTCCATAGCTGTTTTACGCAGACATAAAAATCTGTTTATGTTTTCTATGATGATTGTATGACTGAATGCAATAGCAATTTTTGGTCTTTGCAATATCATGCTTTATTACAATATGTTGTTTTTATTGATTTTTTATTATATGCCAACTCTTAATTACCACATAAGTTTTCTCCATGTCACTGAGTCCCAAACATAGTCCTGATTTTCCAGCAGTGTACCCATTATTAATGCACACTGTACATTGTAATTTTGACAGCCTCAGAAAGGGTGTTTTACAGTCCATGAAACACTTCTGTCGTAAAATCTCCCATGATCACATTTTGGGTGCTTGGCAACTGGCTCACATTTACAACCAATTGCCAAGTGCCCCACAATCATGTGATCACCATTTGCAACCTTGTCTCCTGTCTTTCCCAGAAAGTCAATAGGAAAGCTGGCAGGGAAGGTTGCAAGCAGTAGGGATGGAGGAGAGCTGAAATCCTTCTACAAGCTGTGGGAATGGAGCTGAAATCTTAAGGTTTTCAGCTCTGTTCCTGAAGCTTGCTGAAAGATTTCCCCCCTGTGCATTGGAAGAGAGGGAAAATCCTTTGGGAAGCTGCAGGTATGTTTGAAAGGGTTGCTCTTTTGTTCTGCCTGCTTAATGATTTGAGAGATTGCAACCTGGTGTGCAGGATTGTGGTTGTTGAGCAAAGCTGTCACATGGGTATCTCACTTAACCATTTTGCTCAATGAATGAGATTCAGGTTCCAATTGTGGTCATTAAGCTAGGACTACTTGTAATTGAATCCATCTACCTTGCTGCTGGTTACCATCTTCTTTTATTTCTTTTCACCTTTCCTAGCATTGCAGTCTTAGCATAATGTGTCCAAAGTATAATAATTTGAGACTGGTCATTTATGCCTCAAGTGAGAACTCTGAGCTGATTTGTTCAAATACCCATTTATTTATTTTCTTGGTTCTCCGTGACATTCTCAGGCATCTTTTCCATAATTAAAGTTCAAAAGCGGCAATATTCTTCTACCCTTTTGTTTTCAAAGTCTGATTTTTGCTTCCATAGAGCATCACAGAGAATACTATAGCTTGCCTGATTCTGATCTTTGTAGATAGAGAAGCATCACAGCATCTGAATATCTTTTCAAAGGCTTTCATGATTGCTGTATCAAGTGATAGTCTGCAATATATTTCTTGACTGTTTGCTTCTTTAGTGTTGATCCTAAAAGACAGAAGCTGCCATTTATTATTTGTTTGATTTTTATCCTGCTTTTATTGCTTTGTATAAGTAACTCAAGATGGCGAACACACATAATGCTTCTTCCTCCAAGACAAAGTGGCTCACCCAAGGTCACCCAGCTGGCTTTCACAGCTAAGGTGGGACTAGAACTCATGGTCTCCCTGTTTCTAGACCAGCACCTTAACCACAAGACCAAACTGGCTCTCTTTAAACATTTTGTCAGTTGTAAGACAGCTTGTTGTACCTGTAATCATTAATATGACAATATTAGTTTGGTCATCTTAATTTGGTCCCATTTTTTTTCATTGTGCTCCATTATTACTACAGCTTGCAGATCTTTTGCTTTGTCAGTTGTTAGAATAGAGTCATCAGCACATAGCTCAAGTTATTGATGTTTCTCCCTCCAAATGTTATTTTACTTATTGGAATGTATGGCAGCTCTTTCAGTTAATAGGAGAATGCAAACATACACTTGGGGGACTTCAACACATATTATCTATTGTATGTGAAATGTAGAAGTACCATATATGAGCAGCTATATGTAAATGTAGATATTCAGTGCAGTCTGAACCTTTGCATGAGAAAGGCTATAGTCTGTTTATTTATAGATTTAAAGAAGATGTAGTCTCATTTAAATTTTATGTTCTCCTTTTCTAGATATCCCGACATTATGGCACAATGAGTTCTATGTCTGGAGCAGATGATACAGTTTACATGGAATATCAAACCTCACGAAGCAAGGCATCTTCAAATAAACATGTTCATCCACTTTTTAAACGCTTTAGGAAATAATATAAGGAAAATACATTGTATCTTCTTCCTATAAAAAGAAACATTAAAATGTCATATTATTTCATAATTGAGGAAATAGAATAAGCAATTTGCTCATAATTAAAGGCATTTCAGTATTTTATATCCTGGAAATACTATTAACTTTATTTTTATTTAACAGTTTCAGAGATTCTTAAGAATATTTGTGAATGTGTTTTATATTTATACTTGTAGCAAACAAATGCTAAGGGCGAAACTATCTGAAAGCACTGAATAAAAATACTGCCTATAAAATGAATCTCATTTTCCATTATCTCTGATTTTATTTTGGTGTTTTAAATTATATAGTGTTTTAGCCAGGCTGTGGGGGTAAGGGATGTATGGAACAGGGAAAATGTTATTGGAAAGAGCTGTTGGGAAAGGCTAAGAATTAAAAAAAGAGTAGAAATATTTAACTAAATGCAGATTTCTGCTAAGGATACTTGACTGTTATTCTTCATGTTTTAGAAATAACACCCCACTAAATAGTTGTATTAGGATTCGGGTTCATTCATGCACATTACTTATGTTCTTAAACTACAGTGTAGTAGAAAATTATGTAGTACATTACACATTATACATGCTATACAAATCTTAGCATTCTACATAATTACACACTACATAATTCCCATGATCTTATATTAAAGATACGTACTTTCTTTTCTTAATTAGAAAATACCAAAGGACAAGATGTCATTTTGACATGACTGCTGAGTTCATATGACATATTCTCCATAGGTGATGTTTGATAAATGTATACAACAAAAGTACAGTAATTGAATTGAAAGTTACCCAGCTGTCAGAAAAAAGCACAAACATGAAGAACGACTTCAACAATGACTCAAGCTAACATAATCAAGTAGAACAAATTTTACTTTCCCTTTTGTTTTTAATAACAATTGCCAAACTTTTTTTTAACAAAAAACTTTTGGTAAGAGTTGAGTTCAAAGAGTGAAAAAACAGTTACAAAAGCTGCTGTCCAACAATCATTATTCACATGCAGCTCCTGTTGACTTCAGAGAGCTCTGCCTGAGTAGTGATTGAAAGGGTGAGACCTAAACTGAGACACTATTATGAGATTATAAAGAAAAAAGATAGCATTCCTTGACCTGTGCAGCACAATTGGTCTCCATCTTCACAAGCATTTTCAATAGGTCACTAGAGCTATGCTACATCCCTTCATGCTTTAAATGTTCTACCATCATCCCCATTCCTAAGAATGTCTCCATCAGCAGGCTAAATGACTACAGACTGTTGCATTAACATCAGTAGTCATGAAAATCTTTGAAAAACTGATGATGACCCATCTGAAAATCATCACAAATCTGCTGCTGTATCCTCTGCAGTTTGTCTATTGAGCAAACAGGTCAGCAGATGATGCTGTCAATATGTCACTGCATTATAACCTGCAACATCTGGACTCTCCAAGGACCTATGCACAGATCCTTTTTATGGACTTCGGCTCAGTGTTTAACACCATCATCTTAAAAATCCTTTACTACAAACACCCAGCTCACTGTACCTGCCCATATCTGTAAGTGGATAAACAGCTTTCTGACAGATAGAAAGCAGTTGAAACAACTTAAAACTGAATATGCTCAAACGTGTAGCAATGACAGTGGATTTTAGAAAGAGTCCTACTATTTTATCTCCCCGCACCACATTCAGCAACACAGTATCAGTAGCACAGTCCTCCAAGTTTCCAGACTCTGTAATCTTCCAAGACTTAAAATGGGCAGTTAACAATAGCACCGTTATTATGAAGGCACATCAGAGGATGTACTTCCTACAACAGCTCAAGAAGTTCTGCCTCGAGCTGCTGATACAGTTCTACAGAGGTATCAGTGAGTCTATCCTTTGTACATCTCTAACTGTGGTTTGGTGCAGCAACCATACAGGACAGGTACAGACTCCCAACATAAAAACTGCAGAAAGAATTGCAACTAACCTGCCCTCTATAAAAGATCTGTATACTGAAGGTCAAGAAAAGGACAGAGAAGATATCTGAAGATCCCTCTCAGCCTGGACCCAACTTGTTTGAACCTCTTCCCTCTGATAAGCACTACGAGGTACTGTATATCAAAACTATCAAACACAATAATGGCTTTTTCCCCTGTCATCATTCAAATGAATACTTGACTATATGATCATTCTATATGATAGAAGGTACTTTCATTCATGAGAAAGTAGAGAATTCTAATTCTTCTAATAAGTTCTGTCTAATTTATATGCATACCTATTCTACACTTTATAATACTTCTATTGACATTGTCTTCTCCGAGACAAGAAACATTTCCAAACCGCCCATGCCCGGAACAGCTGAGGTAAAAAGCCATTTTAAAGTGATGGCAGCGGATCCTCTGAGCCAGCAAGCACCAGCCAAGGCCAGAACTTGCCTCAAAGCAGATCCGTAAGTGCTGGTTAGTTTGCTCTATTTCTGCTTTATATTGTGTGTTAATTGTTGTTACTTGTTTCAGATGTTAGGGATAATCATTTCTACATCAAATTCTGTTGAAAATGATTGTCTGATTTTCTATTGTTTTCAATGAGAAACCTCATTTCGCTTTAAGAGCATTTTGCACTAAGCGTTCTTCCAGAACAGGTTAGTCTTGTCTTGTGAGGCACCACTGTATTAATTTGCAGTCATAGGCAGTAGTGGCAGCATCAAATCTCTAGAAGCTACAAACAGAACCTAGTCATCCAGAATAAATTGTACTCTTCATTATGGAGCTAATTTTTTATTTGCAAAGCATTTTTACATCATTAACACTGTAGCCCAGCATTGTGCATGTGAAATACTACTGTACAATCAGCATGCAAAACCTATTCTGAAAAGCTCACACAGGATGTCTGTGTATATTCTCATTAAACCAGGTCATGATTTGTAGCAAAATTGCAAAAATGAAAACTTTTTAAAAAAGGCAATTGGACTTTTATTATTAGATGTAATCAAAAAATGTTTCATCTCCTATCTAGGAGACTTTACAGCACATCCTTTTTTACACATATACATAAATCAAATTAGAAGCACAAGAAGACAAAAAAAAATCCAAAAGTGTATTTCTTTTAACACAGCAACAATGTGCAAAAGTGTTATTTATAAATACACATCGAGACAAAGCCCATATTATTTGCTTATCTATCTATTTATCTACTTATTAACTTAGGCTTTAATCAAAGGCTATTTTGAGCAGTTTACATGCAATCTTTGTTAAAAAAGATAAACTTTCTTTAAACAGAAATGGTGGTCTCAGATACAACCTTCCTTCTGTTTACAA
>JANHZU010005666.1:6306-18079 GCA_032468055.1 Acrochordus granulatus | reverse complement strand
GACTTATGAACATATTGACCTTAACGTGCTCTTGGACCCAAATACATTTGTATGTTGGGGACTTTCTTTACTGAAATAATAGTAAAACCACTACTTGCAATAGCTTTCTTAGAGCTCACAGTGGCTAAATCAAACAAAAATACCTGCATAAGGAGAAGCTTGCTCACTGCTCATATGTGACATTGGCATTCGTGGGCATCACATAGCATGCACCGTCAGCATTCGTAAACTGGGTAAATGTTCAAGAGCCAAAACAAATTTTTCTAATGTTTTTGTAACCTGAATTGAAGTGTTCATAAACCAAAGGTTTTAATGTCACACGTGAGCAGTGAGCATATTTAAGGAAATAATCCAACTGAGTGTAAGATTTCAAATACTAGTCTCCTTCCCTTCTTCAAACAAAAGAGTGGTACAAAGATTCATAACTTCTCAGGGCTACCTGTTTACAACTCTTGGAGATGTGTTCCTGCATAGTTACATTGGAAGCAACATCTTCAATTCTGCTTAAGCTTGCAATCCTATATCAATTTTCCTGTGACCAAGTAGACTATAGTTTCCTTCTTATCAGTTGTGTTTGGGAACAGAGGAAAAATACAAAAAGGATGTGGATTTTGAGCTTTCATTGCATCAAATTTTGTTTTTGTTCTTATGATTTTTTTGGAAAATTCCAACTTTTTGGCATTCAGCCCAAATTGGTTGTAACAGAAATGGATGGGGTAGTTTTAAATCTGGCTTTTCAGTCTCTCCATTTTAAATTATAGCAGATAAAGTATGCAATATATGTCTAAACTATCAAGACAGTCCTATAAATATTTGGTTTCTGTTTGATTACATGCCATAGTATGTGGTCGGGATTAACCGAACCGTTGTTATGGAGATCAAATACAGTTTCTAGATGACAGTCTTTTTTTGAACTTTTTAAGTACCTTAGGGTTTGTGTGTGTTGTGTGTGCTGATATGACTAGTTTCATTTTTACTCATTGCATTATTTTAAAAGAAAAGGTGTATAAATGGAAGAAAGCTAAGCAGGGTTGCTTATAGTTAGGGGTTGGATCAACTGGCAAGTTCAGAGCTAAGCGAGAATGGGAAATCAAAAATACACTCTAGAAGAAGACAGTGGCAAACCATTTCTTCTCTGTATCAAGAAAACTGTGCAACTGTGTCCATTAAATCATCAGGAGGTGAAATTATGTTGAAGAAGACTTTTCTTTTAAAATCAAGTGTCCTCCTGACAGTTCTATACTTTTTTCCTTTATTGTCATAATGTTCCACATTTTCTCAGAGAATTCAAGCTGATTTTCTTGGGAGAGGAGGGGAATCTGCCCTATTTTATCCCCACAAGAAGAAAGTGATTGGCTTATATTAACCCAATGTGTGCTGTGGCTAAGTGGGGGTCAGAAACCAGGGTCTTTTCAGTCCCTTAAGCATTCCTGCACACTGAGAACTAGGACTCTCTGGAATACCCATTCAATAAAACAAATTTCAGTGCATTGCTCTCTGGTGCTGATGTATCTACATTAAATAGTCTTTTGCCTAATGCAGAATAGCACTTCTGCTTTTTAACTTCCTCCACACTGTTACAGATTAATATACACATCATGTATAGATTGGTACAAACTAGAGCACAGCTTGTTGTTTTATTTATAAAACAAATTTATATGGCCACCCAACTCATACACAGGTGACTCCAGGAAGCTTACATTATTAAAAATCCACAAGATAAAAACCCATTAAAAACCTAGTACTTCTCCCCATGGCAGCAGCAACACAAATCAACTACCTGATCAGCTCCGCCTTCATTTGTGGTCCCTAAACCTGTTGACAAAACCACATCTTCAGTGCCTTTCAGAAAAGTAACAGGGAGTAGGCCAATTATATTTTGGGTTAAACCATACTTTATTGAATCAACCACAATTGGTCTATACAATATTGTGAGATAACCTCTAAACTTCACTTTTGTGGCCTTTGCAACTTAACATGATAATGTGTTTATCAGCAACACACAAAGATTGATGAAAGACAATTGGATGATTTTCAATGCAAATAAACTATAGATCATTTAATATCTTTTATTGAAGACATGAGTGTGAGGAAGCAACTTCATGACAAAATCTATCCCACCAAACCTTCTACAAACTGGGTATGATCAAGATGTGTAGACTTCACTTCCCAGAATTCTCCAGCAACATGACCACTGCTGGAGCTGAAATTCACATATCAAGGTGGTACCAAATAAGGGAGGGTGGTTTATTCCGTGGTCATCTACAGTTAGCCACAGTAATGAAAACGTGGACACATGTACATGATTTCAAAATACATACCCTGCCCTTTATCCCTGCATTCTAATGACATAGTCTGTTTCGTGATTTGTTCCTCCTTGTCCTCCATTTAACCTGTTTTCTCTGCATTAGCTACACTAGAACATACACACACACACCCAATTATGAATGGACAGGATTTGAAATTGCCTACCTGGAGCAACCCAATATGTGTTTGAGATGAAATTTTTGCATTTCATTTCTGAGGGAGAGATTTGGTAAGACTAAGAAGCAGAGTTTTCTAACTCTGCAAATGTAAAATGGCCTTGATCCTCACCCACTTACCTGCTAGAAATCCTCACTGTACTTACTGTATTTTCTTCTTACTATACAGACTTAAAGTGAGTTTTACTATATGAAATATAAGGCTCACTGAGTAAACTTGCATTGGATTGAACTGTATGGTTTAGGAAAATGATGAAAAAGTAGCCCTCCAGATTTTTCAGGGATGATGATTTTCCATAATAGCAAATTTCACTAATGTTTTATTTATATAAGTACAGTGTTATAACTTTATACATTTTAAGGATGTGAATAATTATTTTTAAAAGACAAGGAATATGTTGCAGCCATCTTTTTTTAAAAGTTGAATTAGAACTTTTGAGATGTAGAACCTATGATGTGTAGTTTCAGATAGTGTAAAAACTAGTGCTTAGTGTTGAATGACATTCTGTATGTTGTCAGACACTGTATCTCAGTTACTAGAACTTGTCAATTAAAAGCTTTAAATATGTCCCCAGTGTTTGATGTCACTATCCTTTGACTTCTATTGTCATTCCCATTTGGAACATTTTTATATTTTGTATCTCTGTATTTTGTTGCTTTAGGTACCATACATTTTGACTATACTGTATTATCAAACTCTGTTTGGTCACTAGGAGTGGAAAATGACTTGATGGCACCTTATCAATAATCATAACTTAAGATTTTTGGATAATATAATAGATCCAATCCAATCCAATGTGGACCAATAGTAATAGGCACCTTGGTGCAATCCCAAACCATCTGGAACACTGCTTGAACACTATCAGCACTGACAAAATCACCATCAGCCAATTACGGAAGGTAGCTTTACTTGGAATAGCTTTCATCCTGCAACAGTTATCTTTACCACCACCAAACAACATTTGCCTATCCCAGGTCTTTCAGAAGGACTTGATAGGTGGATACAAATTCCAAATCCAGTCTAAACATCTGGCTGACTGTGTGACCAACCTTAATACATTCTTGGTTTTCAATGCAGGGGAGGACATGCCCTGTTCAGTCTGAGGATTCTCTTGGAATCACAGCTCCTCTTTGAAAAGCAGGTGGCAGCTATGGCCAGGGGTGCTTTGTGCAATTGTGTCTTGTGTGCCAGTTGCACCCATTCCTGGAACGGGAAGGCCTGCTTATGATTACTCATGCCTTACTGTAAAATGATTAGAGAACTGCAACACTTTTTAAACCAATAGTTATTTTCCTTAAGTCCTTCATAAAATATGTATTTTACAAGCCCTAATCCATATGCCAAGACTCAGTCAGACAGATTCTTGGACAAAAATTAAACGCCATCGGATCCCGATTCTTTCTGCGGTTGATTTTTTATCCCGTATCAACCATATCCCATTTCACAGAGAGAAAGCCTTCGCGCTGCTCAAGCGGGGGGCTCTGTTCCTTTAAGACGCTGCCGTGCCGATGTTGCACTGTCTCTTTAAAAGGCTGTATCCTCTCGGCCCTAAGCTTTTGAGAAGGGCTATGGCCATTGTTTCGGTCCTAGTTTTTCTTCCCTTCCTCTCGGTCTGATTAATTTTACTTTCGTCGTGCAGATTAAAA
This sequence comes from Acrochordus granulatus, assembly GCA_032468055.1. NCBI lineage: Eukaryota > Metazoa > Chordata > Lepidosauria > Squamata > Acrochordidae > Acrochordus > Acrochordus granulatus. The sequence continues at coordinate 13,949 of JANHZU010005666.1, read as the reverse complement.
AAAAGGACGGCAAGATGGCTGAGATGGGCAAGGGAGTCACTGCAGGGAAAATAGCCAGCAACATGCAGAAGAAACTCACCCGGGCCCAAGAGAAGGTAACGCAAGGGTAGGCGAGAGCGGAAAACGGGGAAAAAATAACGGGGAAGGTTGTCGGGGCTAATCCAGCGGGAGCCCTTGAGGGGCCACTCCCTCACCCCCGGGCGAAAGAACGGGGGGGGGTGTTTGCTGCTGCAGTTGTGTGTGATGGGGGGTGCAACGTAATGCACCATTCCCCAGCCCCCCCAGCCCATATGCTTCCTCTCGTTGACACTGACAGCTCAGCCACATTGCAGCCCCGTCGTTGCGCGGCTTTGCTGCACTCGCTTTGCGATCCTGGTGCTCGGCCGAGCGGGAAGGCGGAAAGACCGCTGGCCGAAAGCCCCCGCAAGCCAGCCCGATCGAGGCCAGGCGACTTCTCTCCGCAGCACTTTCGGGGAGATGGCGACTGGAGCGCCGGAGGGGAAGGGCCGGGAGCTTGATGGGCATTGGAGTCGGACACCTCTGGAAGACGCGAGGTTGGGGCCGGGAGCCGGGTTCCGATAACTGCGGTCGCCGCCTCGTCTTTTTCCGCCCTCCGTTAAATCCTCGGCAGAGGGGCGGAGCGGTGAAGGTTATTATAGGCACCCGCTGTTCTCCGCGCGGCTGTGCGGATCTAGAGGCGATCCCGATCGCCCGATCCCTCTTTTTCTGCGTCCGGTTTTTGCGCGCGGGGTCGGCAGCGGGAGAGGCTCCCGCCCCTTCGCCTCGCCGCCGGCACCCGCCCGATGCGCCGGCACCCTGGAGAAGGACCGCGACCACCCACGGCTGCCCCGCTCCCGGCGAGAGCGGCTTCGCATGCGGGAGGCGAGCCGCCGCCGCCCGTTTCCTGAACTCCCCCGCTGGCTGTAAGGCCTTGTCCAGGAGCCGGAGGCGGCCGCCGGCCGGAGGGACCAGGGAGGGCGCCGCTCCCCCGGCTGCCCTGCGAGAGATCGCCGATCTTTTGAGGGTTAAAAGGAGACGGGCCGCGGCCGCGGTTACGTCAGAATGAGCGCGGGCGAGATCTCCCTGCCGCGTCTTCCTCCTGCGGACGCCAGTTTGTCCGTCTCTCCCCCGCCCCGCCCCCCCTAAGGTGAGGGGGCTTCGGTGCCAAGCCTCCTCGGGAATTTCACCTGGAGTGGCTGGGCGGCAGCTCCGGCTTCAGGACCGCCGCCCCCCCGTCCTCTAACCGGGGGTCAGCCCGGCGTCTCGCGCCCCTCCCCGGCTTTGAGACCCGGGAAAGCTCCCTTCCCCTTCCTCCGGAGGCGAGGGATTTGCGCGGCGTACTCGCAGCGGCCGCCCGGAAAGCCGGCTCCTCTCTCCCCTCCCCGTGGCCGCTTTCCCCTTTCCCGCGGGGCGGAGGTCGGGCCCCGAGAAGGGGCTCGCAGTGACAAGCGGGAGCTCACGTCGGCCGGGCGGGGAAGGCGGCCGCGGGCCCCCGGAGCCGCTCACGCCGTGGCCGTGAGGAGGCTGCCTGCGCAGGTCAGCTGGAAGGACGGCAGGCGTGCTGGGCGACGCTGGGAAGAGGCGGGGAAACCGCTGTCCTGCCCGCGCTCGCGGTTCGAGCTGGCCGGCCGGCCGGCCGGTGGATCTCCCTCAGAGGCGGGCACGCCCGGAGCAGCGACGCGCTCCAAAGCTGCCCTTCTTACGCAACCTGAGATTTGCCCCTGCGGAAAGTAAGTGATGCAGGATATTCAAAGCGGGCGGAGGACATATTTCGCCCCTGGAGGCCTCTCCCAGACTTTTAGCATCAATAAAGTGCCTCGAACTGCAAGATGAGCGGCAGATATATTTGAGGTGGATGGATGGATAAACTGGGGCATGTGATTTAATTCACCACCGTGGCTCTTTGGTACCAGCTGATGCTGTAAAGGGTAAGATTTGGGAGTCTCAGGTTCAAATGTGCAACTATCTGCGTTATTCACTAGGTGACTTGAGACTATTTTTTTTTATCTCCACAACTGCTGTGGTGAAGTGATAAACACTAAGCACTAATGCTGGTTAATTCATATCCTGTTTTTGTTCCCAGACACTTGGCTGCCCTGATAAAGCCTACTAGATACCTTTCAGCTGTCTCTGAATAGTGGCACAATAAGGGGGGAAATAATTCCTCTGACATCTGCCTTGTGTGAGTTGGAGGCAAGATGAAGGCAATATCATGGGAACATGTTGGAAAAACAGATGTGATTAGGGTATATTTGTGCAGCGGTTAGACGCAGAGGGAAGAGAGACTTTCTTTGTGTAACTGGTTAAAGGTAAACGGAAGGATCTTGCAGCCCACCAAAGGGAAAAAAGTAAGATAATAGCTGTTTCTGACTATGAGATCAGACTGGGAATGAGATGGATGATATCTAAATTTGATAAATAAAACACATTCTAAAAATATATCATACATAAAGTTTAACAGGTGATGAATTAAGTACAGTATTTGGATGTAGTTCTACATTTATATGTTCCACATGCTCAAGCTGGGCATCCCTATTGTGCATTCACAATACTAAACACAGACGTTTCTTTAAATTATCTGGTCCAACTGGTTTGCAACAGACACTGGCTGCAGCAAAATATTGATTGACGAATGAAAGTGAAAATTTTCTTCATTCTTGTGCATTGGGTTAGGATTTGTATGCAAAAAGCAAATGAAGCTAATCAAAAGCAAAAGAGGTGCAAAGAGAAGATGTTCACTTCTTTCTTAATGAAAAGAGTACTTACTGAAGACTGTAATACTATCTGTACACTAATTTTACTAGTTAAGCTGGAGGTGCTAATTTCTTAACCAAGTTAATAACTTGGCCTGCATATTACTTTTTTCATCTCTTTATGCAGGATGTAAAGAGTAAAACACACTCATACATAATAATTTTGGAGAATGGAGATTCCTGTAATCTGAATGTAGAGCTACTATGTGATAGCTGTTTAGGGTATTAATGTAGCATGCTTTCCTTTTTTTTCGGGTGTCAGATCACACTTCCCCCATCCCTTAGGCACTAGTCATCTTTTCAGTGTGTGACTCTGCAAGGCTTCTTGGGACCTGTTGAGGATGGCCAATATTTATTTCTTGGAGATTTTCTCGCATGAAAAATCCTAGTTTGGGAAGGAAACAACAAGGATTTTCTTAATCTCACTGTGCAGTTGTCCAGAGGGCCAGGAACCGTTTTCACCACTGGAGAAAGACCTCTGCCAAATTCCTATTCATGATTTCATGCCTCACTTCCACCCTCCAACTGTAATGGGGACAGGGTTTCAGACAAAAAGAGAAAATATGTGCTTATAGGCATCTGGGGGAGGGAGGGAGGAGCGGGAGAGTGATGGTGCATATGTCATGACCTCATTGTGTAAATGACATAAATGACATAATTTATGTGATGATATTTGCAACATACATGATAATCATGGCTTGTATTGGACTCTTTGTATATCTGGACTCTTGTGAGAGGGTGATCTCTGTAAACACTAACTGAATTGACTTTAAACAGTTGTCTTTGTGGCAGCTGGCAGTTCTAGCACTCCTGCTTGTACTGCAAAAAAAATTTTGCATCTTCACCCTCAGCAGATGGGCTAATCCAGTAGATGGAAAGTTAAATATTCGACACATGGTTCTATTACTGCCTCTTTTAGTCCAAGATGATTAAGCTGAACCATATTTCTAAATGAGTCAGGTCTATTTACAGGAGAAGGCTTTGTCCATTTGATGAGTTGCTGTACATTGTTCAAAGCCATCTTACGCTTACAAAACATGGCACAACTCTATGACAGGTTTCTTTTGGAAGATAAATCACATAAATTATACTGCTCCATTGTTGTTTTGAGGTAATTCGTCCTTAATGTGTCCCTTTTTCCTACCTTGATCATATAATTTTTTCATTTAACATAGCAGTTGTTATCATCACTTAAGTCTGTGTCCTCTGTAAGTCTCTGAAACATCCCACAGTCCCTCCTCTTCTGATACCTACATAAACTTTCCCCTGCCTACTTCCAGCAGTCCCCCATACTCATAAACCTTCCATATACTGCTGAAATACACTTCTCTGTATCCTTTATCTTTGGAAAGGAAGGTGGGTGGGACTGGCGGGAATCATGGTTGAACAACATCTGGAAGGCCATAGATTGTTTGGTCCTGGTATAAACTATTGCTGTTAGTATATGTGTGTTGGAAATTGCAGTTATGTTATGAAAACTATACACTAGATATCTTATATGGAGCAGTTATGGTCTGGATGACATGGAATAGATTGAGATTGAATCCTGGCAAGATGGATTGTTTATACATCAAGGTTTTCTGTGACCTCAGGTGTTGTCTCTTAATGGAGTGATACTGTCCTTGAAAGAACAAATTCATGATTTGAGGGTTCTCCTGGACTTAACAGCTAGTGAGTTGGAGGTGCCTAATTCTGGTTGATGTGCCAACTGCAGTCCCACCTGGAGATTTTGCCACAATTATGCATTTTATCATTATTGCTCATTTGAACTGCTACAGTATAACCTGCATGGGGTTGCCTTTGAAGATTGCTAATAAGCTTAAATTTGTCAGGAAGTACAGATCCAGTTATAGGTTGCAATGATCACATTACTTTGCTCCTTTGGATCCTGCAATATCTTCCTCTGGCTTCTAGATGAAATCCAAAATGTGGGTTATTACCTGTAAACCCCTGGGTGGCTTGGTGTGGAGATATAGTGGGATTGCATTCTGCAGCCAGAATTGACCCACCTGACTTGTATGTCTTGGGAGAAACTGCTGATGATTTCCTGCTTTTCAGTGTAGTGGGGGCTCAGGTAGAGATATGTTCAGTGATGGTATGGTGCCTGTGTTATGGAAATCAGGCTTGGTCCCACATGTTAACTCTCTGAAAGTTAATTAAAATCGAAGTGCTTTAGATGCTTTATGGAGACTGAAATAATACTCTTGATTAATTGATTATTGTGAGTTTGATTAGTTTTATGATTCTCATGGTTTGAATTGTTTTTATTTTGTACCATGAATGTTTAAAATGTAATGGCAGCAATTATTTATGCTCTTATTTGTTATAAACAAAGAGACTAGTTGATTGTGGTGGATATTAATTTAATACAATCAACCAAATAAACATTACAGAAGAAGACAATAGCAAACAGTTTCCATTTTGTTATGAAGATAGAGATTCATGTACTTACTGGGAGTTATGCCTGACTCAAGAGTATCTTAAAAAGTAAATCTTTCCTTAAAAAGTACTCTTATGTTCTCCAGATGTTTTGAACTACATTCTTACAGTCTCTGGCCATTGGTCATGCTGGCAGAAGCTGATGAATATTGATCCAAAACATCTGTTTTAAACTCTTTACAGATTTTTGTCTTATTCTGGGATCCACACTTCATAAAATATATATTGCAAAATAAAAAAAATAATTTTATTATACAAAGATGTTGCTGGCTTGCTTTTCAAAAGCTGAAATATTTAAGAATCAATCTGCACTTTGTTTTCATTGACAAAAGTTTATGATGGCTTAGATGGGGATCCCATTGATTTCTCATGAATATATCAATTAGGTTCATTTCTGTTTAGTGTGAATATGCCTCAGCACTAATTACTTTTATGTCATAAGTTAATGTCTTCTGCACTGAATGGGATCCCATTAATATTGCTGGCTGGGATCTCTGGAAGATGTAAGTCTACTACATATAAAAACACCAGTTTGCAGAAGGCTACTCTTGATGATGAACAAGTCCTTGAAACGCTCTCATTGGTTCTTATGAAATAAGTTTTGTGAATGTTTTAAGAACTTTGCTTTACAAAATTTGTGTAAATTTTCCACAAAAGTAAAGATATATTTGTACATTTCCCTCTTTTCAACTTACAGTAATTCAAATACAGTCTATCTAATAAGGGGTAATTGAGCCTTTAATTTTCAATATCTCATTAAAGGTTAAGATATGGACCTGGGATAGAACATAAGCATTCCAGATGTGCTTTTAGGATAATGGTATTCAAACTTTATTGTCAAAGAACATACCAATTAAAATACTTACAAAGAATTTTACAACCTACTCTGGGTATTGTTATAGACATCCTCAGCAAACTGAGATTATATCAAAATTATGACCCTTGGAGCTATATGTGATATCATCATCGTTATTTGTTAAATTTATACGCACCTGCTGCCCTTGCATATTTGCTTGCTGATGTCTGATGCTTGTTTTATCACCTGTTCCTGCCATGGATGCCAGTTGGTATTGCAGAGTTCTTGTGCATGTTGTACAGCAGAGGAAGGAAGAATATAACACAGTGTTTTTTTTAATATTCCTTGGGGATTAGTAATACATTTGAACACTTGTAAGACCTTTTTTGTGCTGTTATATCACCTAAGAACAGACTTTGAAAATACAATATCTATCCCAACAAGTTCAACTCTAGAGAAAACTGAAAGAGGGTGAGAATTTTTTGTCTACCATGCTTAACTTCTTAAAACGGAACTCCAATTTCCATCTGTGCATAATTTAAAAAACACAGTTATAGGAGCATTTGGGCTGTTTGTATCATTGCAAATTTCCCCACATAACTATGAATTTAATTCTGGAAGATGATCGTACTAAACAGAAATTTGAAATATAATATAGACAATGAAGTTATCTAGTTTAGTTCATGGTAATTACATTAGAGTTATTGACAAGTGGTTGAAGTTTTTAGTCATTTGTGTAACAGATGTAGGAGATTTCTGCTATATTTATCCAGAAAGCAAATGTTCATTTCTGTAATTCACAGATGATCAGTCAGAAATCTTGTGGGTATCCAAGGCTGCTTGGAATGGCTGCCTGTAATTTGGTGGCAATGAGACATATGGAATGGTGGGAGATGAAATATAAAAAATGTTATTTGAAATAACAGTTTGGATCTCCTTCTAATAATTATATGCTTTGGCTCCAGAGCATAAATGTAAGGGGCTTATAAGAGTTGAAGGATCTCCTGGAATACTGTGGGATGAAAAGGAACAGACAGGTTTGCAATAAGTAAAAAGCAACCCATGCATTCCTCAGTTAAGAGCTTTTGCTGACTCTCAGTCCCTTCCAGAAAGGGATTCTTTCTGTTCATAAAATGAATTCAGTGCACTTCATAAAGCTAGACATGAAGTAAATAATGGTTGGGTATGGAGCAATAATTCCTAAAAAATTTATGTCATAACTTCTTACAGTTCTACCTTATATCAACTTTAGATCAGACTATTGGTCTTTCTGCTCATATAATCTATACCAGCTTTCCCCAACCTTTATTTAGTCTGGATTTTTGAGAATGTCCAACTAGCATGCCATTTGTCTATTAGAATTCTCAGCCAATCCTGCCATCTGCATAAGAATTCAGGGAATTGTAGTTTAATATACTTGGAAGATAAGAGATAAGAAGGCCTTCTTAAATGAACAGTGCAAAGAAATAGAGGAAAAAAATAGACTGGGAAAGACTAGAGAGCTCTTCAAGAAAGGTGGAGATATCCAGCAAAGGTTTCATGCAAAGATGAGCATGATAAAGGATAAAAATGGTAGGGACCTAACAGAAGCAGAAGAGATTAAGGAGAGATGGCAAGAATACACAGAAGAGCTCTACAAGAAAGATCTAAATGTC
>JANHZU010005665.1:28160-52829 GCA_032468055.1 Acrochordus granulatus | reverse complement strand
CACCAGCTGCAATCTCCGGATACTCTTCAAGGGAAGCCCCATGTAGAGCGCATTACAGTAGTCCAAGATTGAGATGATGAGGGCATGATTGACCTCATTTATCTTTTAATTTTAGGTTTCACTGACTCTTATCTTTTAAAAGACTTGTTATTCTTATTTCTACCCCTTAAATAAATACTGAATGTAGGAAAAAAATAAGATTAACCCTCTCTTCACTAGTGTATTCAGTACACAAGAATAAGGATAATGGTCTGACTTTATTTGAGGAACTTCTTAAAATTCAGACATACTTTGCTCTTCCTTCTTCATGAATGTTAAAGGCAGACTGGTATTTGTTTTCCTTGCCTAACTGTTGCAGGAGAGCTGTTTAAAGAGAGTTGTACTGTGTTGTTTTCTTTAAATTTAATTTGTCTATATACAAATACTCCAAATACTGTAGAGTTACAGATCTCTGAGTTTTGACTATATACTTGGACCTTAAAATGCTTCTCAATTTCCAACTCAGAATACTGACATTTTGTACATTTACAGTTCTGGGCACTGGGGTGAAATGTGGTTGGAGCCTATAGGTGGTTTTTGAGGGCATCCCAGAGGGATGATTAAGGTGCTAGATTTTTGTTTTGTTTTTATGTTTTTTACTGTGTTTTTTATTGTTCTGAGTTGCCCTGAGTTGTTATCTAAGACAAACACCCTGAGTTCTTATCTAAGATGAGCAACCATTAAAATGTTTGAAATAAGTTCACATTAAATAAATAAAAATTCTTGTCTCTCCTTGTCTGCAAAATAAAAAATCAAATTCTTTTCTGAAATAATCCAGTTTAGCTGGTCTCGTTTGTCACGCACTTCCTAATAAACCACTTTGGTACAGGGCACAAGGACATACTTGTTCTTCCAGAAGAGCAGAATTTTTAATCTTCAGAGTTAGCTTGAGGGTGGGGCAGGGAGTAAATAGATTGAGAGGTGGATATTATCCACAAGCCTGAGACTATAATATACAGTTCTAGAATAGTGTAGCATATCAATTCTGAAGCAGTTGTGGCTCATGGTTATCTCTCTTTAAAATTATTTTTATTTATTTTTTAAAAAAACTAGTGGTAAATTTAGCAAATTTAAGACAAAACAGCCTAGTATCAGGTTCTAATTTAATAACTAATCTCTGTAACTAGAAGCTCTGGTTGTATAAAGCAGAAGGATAAGTTAGATCCTTTCATAGAACCCATGCTTGAGGAGGAGGAGGAGCATACATGCTTGAATCTCAGTGATACTTATGCAGATCCTAAACCAGATCAGATTCAGATACTTTATTAGCCAAGTGTGGAATTTGACTCCGATACAGCAGCTCTCAGTGTACTTGCAAGATAACAATATTTGCATGTTTAACATGGCAACAAACCATGGCTGTTAATCATGTGTTGCAGAAGTTTTCATATATTAGCACCATGTAGCATTTCAAATGTCAGAGGAAAAAGGGGATTTGGGTCTTCAGAGCACCTGTTGACAGCTCTTTAAACCAAGCATGCCTTTTCTCATTATCCTGTGCAGCTGCAAAGGAAGATGCCTAGTCCCAGGAAAAGATGCACCTGCTTTAAGGAGTTATCAGTAAGAGATTATGTTAATGTCTGTGCACTCTGAAACATCTTTTTTCCCTTTGAATCCAAACTACTGGACACTGATACTGCATACTGTAATGATATAAAATGTGAATTGTCCCCAATTCTGCCATGTTTGAATGCTTATTCTTCCTCCACAGTTATTAAGAAACTGGCAGTTTCTGCTGGAGACAGTGTCCAGGTGACTCTGCCAAAGAATGAAGTGGAGCTGAATGCATATGTCTTACCTCCACCACCTAAAGGTAGGACATGAACAGTCCAGTTTAGAATGAGAAAGCAATTGTGAGTTTGATAAATACATATAAGTTCAAGACAGGAGATGAAGCTGAAAAGTTTTACCAAATTTGCTTTTGTCAATCAAAGCTTAAATAAATATGGCAGCTTAAAGGAAAGCATTATTCTGCATAGGTTGTGACCGCATTGGCACCACACTTTGAATGACTTTTAACATGCAGATATAAGGCTTTCCCATACTCTGATCTTCTTCCATTAGGAACTACCTATTCCTATGATTGGAGGTTGATTACACACCCCAAGGATTATAGTGGAGAGATGGAAGGTCAGCATTTACAGATTCTCAAGTTATCCAAGGTGAGTCTTCCACCACCTAGAACAAGTTGGAGGTTAGGAGTGTCATTGTACAAGATTTAGATGGATGTGGCAACAAATAAAAACATTATGTCCAATGTTTATCTGTTCATAAGATAGTGTTCCTCTATTGCCTCACCTGCAAAAGGTTAAATGAATTAAACAAGAAAGAAACAACAGCAGCAGATTTAAGGATGATAAAAATATAAATATTCCATGCATTCTACTTTACTATGTATTACTGTTTTCAACATATGTGAAGAAAGCTTTTAAACAACATTTTCAATGGGTGCAACATATAAAATACAGTAGTCTGAAACTTTTCAATATTTCCATCCCATTTTATCTATACCTTTCCTTGGCTCTTAAAAATTATTTGAGCATGTGGCAATATCTTTTGGTGACTACAACTTAGGGTTGAGAAGGCTGTTGGAAGTGGTGAAAAGGAAGGGAACTATATTGTAAAAAAAGCCTGCCTCAGACATGCTGCAGTAATCTTTGTGGTCTATTTATTTTTTCAGCATATCATCATAGTTTTGCCCTTTCCTTAACAATCCTGCTCTTTTTTTTTGGCAGCTCACAGTTGGCCTATATGAATTCAATGTGATAGTAGATGGTGATAATGCACATGGAGAAGGGATGGTGAATGTGACGGTTAAACCAGGTATGCTCAATCATTGCATCAAGTTTCTTCTATTCCTGCATTGTCTTTCCAGATCTTATTCTTAGCACTTCCTTTCTTTATAAACATTTGAAAAGCAAGCAAGGTGGCCTAAATTATTGCTGGCCTAATTTTTTTCTAAGCAAAAAGTTTGACTCAGTTTGCAGAAAGAAAACAGAGTATGTAATTATCACATCATTTTCACCTGTTTTTCCTTTCTGTACTCTGTGTGAGCAGCAGCAGTGTGCCTGTTGGTGGTGGTTACATAATTTCATTGGCAATGCCTCTTAATGATATGAGATCATACCCAGGGACCTATTTGAGCATGAATAATAAATATAAGCCACTTTCTGCCCTTTTGAAAAAGCTGTAGGCTGAACTGTAGTTACTTTCTTGGGCTTATCCAATGATGTATCTCTCTGAAAAGAAGCAATTACATTTTGATGAGACGGGTTATAGCCAGCTATCATTTTCAGAACACAAAACCCACATCATACTGTATTTAGTGTCGTTTGAGGCAAAACACAGAACTCCTTGAAGTTTTATTATGGCCATCCAGTAATTCTGTCTCCTCTTATTCTTTTCTTCTTACAACTGTATGTACTTAAGAGAATCTTTCTCATGGGATTTGTTCCATCTGTCTGATGACTGGACTTGATCCATGATGCTTATGTGAAGATAAGTTAGCTAAGATGCCAAAGACTGTTTTTTTACACCAGCAGTCTAATAGGCTGCCTCTTTCAGGAGTATTTACCATTTACCACTAATTGTTTTAAGTTAGTAATAAAATGGAGTTGCCTTGGTTATGAACTGCAGGAGTTTCATAGAGCTTTTCTTCTGTCTTGTCTTGTTTTTTAAATTCTCTCAATTAACCATCAGAACACTTATATGGCATTACTTGCATAAGTGGATTCTTGGTATAAGGGCAAACAGGGTGGACATCTTTAACGAACTGTAGTGGGCAGCTGATACTTCTAATCACAAAATTTAGGACTATTATGTTCAAATTAGCCATCTCTCTATTTTGTACTTAGAAAATAATTTAACATCTGAATCATTTATAGTGAACATATTCACTGTAAATGAATATGAGAATATATTAAATATATGCAACAATTTGAGGAAACACTTGCCTCCCTGTCCATCCTTTGAAAAATGTTAGAAACTTCAGCTAAAACCTGCAGAATATTAATACTTAATATTAAAATGTTTCCCTAATTTGATGGCAGAGCAGTTTGATTTACCACAAAAATCCAAGAGCAATAGAAAAAAGACTATGATTTCAGTTAGAAAATGTATTTTCAATTTGCATTCAAGAAGATTTAAGAATAACTTAATTCTAATAGTGATTGTAAATAGGAGGATTTTGAGGTTAAGAAGTTGCTATAGCCCCAGTTAACAAATTTACATTTTACAACCATTACTAGATAGTTCAGACATGTTTTACATGTTCTGTTATTAATCCTTACAATAGTCTTCAAAGATAGAACAGCACACTGCCTCACCCTGCACAGTGAACAGGAAAGGGTCTTGGAGCTCAGGATACATTGTGTTTAAGGCTGCCAACAAGTGCAATGCAGAAACAAGTTTAGTTTTTTATAGTTCTTATCTCTACTCAGGAATATCTTGTAACATGTTCCTTTGGAAATAGAAATTGTCATACTCTGTTCTCATTGCAGAACCTCGAGTAAATCGGCCGCCTGTGGCTATTGTGTCACCCCAGTTTCTGGAGATCTCTCTTCCAACCACCTCAACAGTCATTGACGGCAGCCGTAAGTACTCACCACAATCATTGCATCTGCTCCTGAAACCACCAGAAAAGCTAGGGAAGGCAACAATAATTCATTAATAAAAAAGGAACATGACTGAGATATCCCTTGGAGCACTTCAAATATTACACAGTTCTTGGATTTCCTCAGACTTCTTATCTACAAGCCATGACTTCCAAATGCATAACTTAAATCATGTATGAGAGGATCAAGCTTTATGCTGCTTTCACAAGAAAAGCTTAAACTGCTTTTCACTTTACCAGTTCTGGTCCAAAAACCCAACTGCCATATTTTTTGACACCTGTTCAGAAATAAACTCTACTTTCCTTTTTTCCCTTTTGATAACAAATGAAGCCAACATAAGGGATTTCTCTACTGTATTGAAATGATTGCAGATGATGAGGATATAGAAGATCATTGTTTGTATTTTCTCAGGTCTGTCTACTAAATAGCTTTAAATACCCCAAAGTGCTTTATAGCCTTCCACATTCTTGCTTCCCCTAAGTATACTGGGACTGAATCTCTATCCTTTTCAGTCAAAAGAATTCTGGTAGCTGCTTCTTCACTACTTCCAAAGGCCATTGGTTTGGGGAAGGCTGGTTTACAAAGACTTAGCTTGTTAGCCATGTTGGCTTGAATTATGTCTGAGTAACTGGAGTATCTAGGGGCTCATCCTCAATCTTTTCTAGCCCTGCCTCTGAGATTCGGAGATTGAAACTGGGATCAAATATATCTATAGGTAGTCCTCAACTTACCACCATTCATTTAGCAACCAGTTGAAGTTACCACAGCATTGAAAACTGTGACTTACAACTGGTTCTTGCACTTAAAACCACTGCAGCATCCCCATGATCATATGATCACAATTTGGGAGCTTGGCACCTGGTATGTATTTACAACAGTGCGGCCTCTCAGGATAATATGATCACAATTTGCAATCTTCCCAGCCCACTTCTGACAAACAAAAGTCAATTGGGGGGGAGATTTGCTTAATGACTGCATGATTCACTTAACAGCTGCAATGATTCACTTAACAAAAGGTTGTAAAATGAGCACAATTCACTTAACTACAGCCTTGTTTAGCAATGGAAATTCTGGTCCCAATTGTAGTCGTAAGTTGAGGACTGCTCAACACAGCTTCCTCAATGGGCTCTTGGTCATCTAATGGTTGCTATAGCATCATTCTTGGAAATCAAAATTAAATGTTGTGACTTGTGAAAGGGGCTAGAGCTACACATCTATTTTGAACTAGTTTTTAAGTAAATTTATCTACTGCATGTTTATTGACAAAGTGGCTTTTAAAATAAGACATTTGTGTTTACTGGATTAGAAAGTACTGATGATGACAAAATAGTCAGCTATCACTGGGAAGAACTAAAGGGGCCTCTTAGAGAAGAGAAACTATCTGCAAATACAGATATTCTGGAACTGACCAACTTGGTACCGGGAAATTACACATTCCGGTAAGTCAAAGGATCCTATCTTTGATTCTGAATCCAAAATACAGTGTTTCTTTAGATTACATAATAAGCTTAATAACTAAATTAGTTCTAAGAACAGCACAGCTATTTTACCCACAATGTTATTTTATTTTTGTTAGCTTGTATGTAGATGGTCTGCTTATATAAGCATATATACCTCAGCTCACAACATAATCTGGCAAAGCTGCTACCAGCATCATATTAGATCCAGGAGGTTGCTACTGCATTCATAAAACAGTGGGGCCCCACTACATTAGTTTTAGTGAGTTATGAATGTTAATGAAAGAATCTCCTATGGATTGTCATCCCTCTTTTCTTTCTCAATATCTCACTTCTCCCTTCTCCACTCTCCCTGGCCTGCATCTATTTAATAAATAGAATTTGCCATTACATACCTATTTAACTGAAATTTTGGGTGGATATCCTTGAGGGATATAAAAAGTTCAGGAACAAATTATTTTGAGGCCATACACAGAAGACGAATAATAAAATAGTGAGCACATCTTTAAATTAGCTTCTTTTGTTGAAAGGTTAGAGTTTTTTAGAAATATTCGGCAGCAATTCCATGTGAACTGCACTGTATGTTTCTAGATTTTATCTCTTTAAAACTTTTGTACACACTCAATGTCCATCGGAATTAGCAGCTATAATACATTTAAATACATAAATATTATTCATTTTTCTTTATATTTAATCTAGCTAGCTTCAATTTAATAGTTAAAGAAAAAAGGTTACTCATTGGTGCATCTCTTATTCGATTTGTAGAAGAAGTATTTTAAGCCTGAAAAGCATTTTTCTTTTGATCAGTGGTGGGATGATATGCTTCAGATGTTCTCTTCTAAAAAGCTGTTTCCTAGGTTGCTTTGCCAATGATTTTAAATAATTAACTGTTTGCATATCTCTGTCACAGGCCCCTCCACAAGTGAACAGATTATCAAATAGCAAATAGCCTATAAAATGTAGTGATTTAGATTTTGTCTGTGTACAAAACCAGCAGTGAATCTTGGATCGTGTGCTTGCCTTGATTGCCAAGTTGTTCCTTTATACTTCTTTTTTTCATGCTTAGTAAGGCTTTTCAGCTGTTTCTGAAAGGATTTCTTTGGCACTTTTGAGGAACACTTAAAATGTGTTTACTTTGGCAGTGAACACTAGCTTGAAACTGGTAATTGCAAAGAAGTCTTATTATTCATGAGGCTCATATGTATAAAGTGCCCACACTAGACTGCAGCAGATATAAAACCAAAGTATTCACAGAACCTTTTTGGTCAGTTCTTCCACCCACTTTATCCAAATTGTTCCTTTAGATTGGCCTTGCTTTCAGTGCATCAGCAAATGCTTAATAATACAAAATTGCCACACCACACAACTATTTTTCTGTCTGGAACTGCATTCCGATGTTTATTTTAAAAGATTTATAGCATTAATATTTTAACAGATTTATGAATATCCAAAGCCACAGATGATATAAAATTACCATTCTAAAGCTTGCTATTAAAATAATCACATTTAAAAAACAGCAGTACATTAGTTATAATTCAGCCAGTACAAGACTATCTCCAAAATCCCAGCAATAAAGTGGCAGTGCATTCAATAAAAACCCTGATTAAAAAATAATTGGTTCAAGTGGGTTTTTGAACTAGATACCTGCGTATCCGTTAGGGAGGAGGCCTGTTCAACAGTGGTTTAAGAAGTCCCCTGAGTCCAACCAGACTTTGCTAATTGAGGTTTGGTGCATTGTGGAATCACATATGATATGTCTTCAGTGCAAGAAATGGAAGTTTCCACATTGCTTGTTTGGTAGCTTTTAACTTTCTCCATCTGTGAATAGAAATGCAGGGCTCCAGAGTTACTCTAGCACAGGTGTTTGAATGAGCACCATCTCAGCATTTCAGTCAATTCCATTAGGAGCAAATAAATGTGAGTGATAAGTGCCAGAAGTGGCATCTTCTGATTGCCAGACTTAGCTCTGATTGCTGTATGCCCAAGTATTGTTCCCCTTTTGGCTTGGTCTTTAAATTTCCTCATATATATCTTCCACTTTAGCCTGACTGTGGTGGATTCTGATGGGGCTAGCAATTCCACCACTGCTAGCCTGACGGTAAACAAAGCCGTGGATTATCCCCCTGTGGCAAATGCAGGTCCTAACCAAGTGATTACTCTACCTCAAAATTCCATCACCCTTTATGGAAATCAGAGCACTGATGACCATGGCATTGTCAGTTACGAATGGTCCCTCAGCCCCAACAGCAAAGTGAAGGTAGCAGAAATGCAGGTAAGATCCCCATTTAAATGAGACTGTAAACATTTCGTTAATGCACTTTATAGTTTACCTTGAAAAAAATTACTCTAATCTTTGTAAATGTCTGACAGTTAGTGTCCAATTATATGCTTGTATAATAAATGATTACAGTTATTGTATTAAGAAATAAGATTCTTTGTTTGTGTTCAAGGAAATGCTGGGCAGGTTTTAAGATGACTGCACGAACCTGCTTCTTTTATTTTCAATGAATTTTATGGCCTAGTGAATGCCCATCCTACAGATACAGATACTGTTACTGACCAAGCATGCTTATACAAGCAAATAATTCGACTTGGTACAGTGGATCTAAATATACTGTATTTGCAAGACAACAGAATAAATAGTAATATAAGCAAATAGCCAGTTAGGTATACAGCCGCCTGATCTTTTTGATACTTCATAAAAATAAATGTGGGAACCCACATCTCATGTACTCTCTCAGATTGTGGGCATTACCCATAGAAGAGATTGTTTGGTGGTTACTCTTCTCTCCTGAAAATGTCATTGCATTTCTGGCTGCTTTTGGTTCCTGCTCCTGTTCCCAGGTCAGAATTGCCAAGCATATCAATGCCCAAGACTAGCTTCCTTTACCAAATCTTTTTAATATCTAAGTCTCCAAGGTTAGATTTTATTTAAGTATGTTCCATGGTTTCAAAATCAGGGATAAAATTGTGCTTATCTGAAGTGAAACCCTTGAATTAATTCTGTCCATCCAAGCTGGAAAGTCTAATGATCCTTCTCTATCTCAGTGCTGTAGTGACATGAGGAATCAAAGCAGGGATAAGCAACTTGTGGCACTTCAGATGCTGAACACTGACTTGTAACATCCCTTAAAAAGGCAGCTAGTGGTGTGAGATTGTAGAGACTGAAATTCAGCAAAATCTGGAGTGCTATAAGTTGCTTGTTCCTGGACTATAAAACTGGTTTGAGATATTGGGAGCTGAAGTCTACACTTCTTGCTTGATAGTGGCAATGGTAATAGTACCTTGTTCAAGTTGGACAAGCTCCAATTTGGGTGATGTCCATCCCCTCTGCAACATGCTGCCTTTGTAACCATGCAAAGGAGGCAAGTTATGTTATTTCTTACCCCAGGATGCTGATTCAACATTATTAAATGCTTAGTAATATTATATTAAACTCTGCAATTCTCTCCTCCTCCTCCTCCTCCTTGGAATTTATTGTTTCATAGGGGGTGAGAACTTCAACTCTGCAGCTCTCGGCCATGCGTGAAGGTGACTACACCTATCAACTGACAGTGACAGATTCTGCTGGCCATCAGTCCACCGCTGAGGTCACTGTGATTGTGCAACCTGGTATGCTTTGAAAACTATTTTGCATAAGCGAGTTTAAAATATCACACCCAAAAAACCTAGATATGAAGATGATTGGGGAGCAGATATGGGGGGATTGATATCATCCTACTGGGATGCATGCTTTTAAAATCCTATTGATTCAACCAATGGAACTTAAAAACCCTTGTCTTGGATTTTGAGTTTATGCTTCTTTTAAAAATTGTTTTCCCCCAAAGAGAAGCACATTCTCTTGAGTTTTAGAAGTGGCATGCTACACAGCACAAAGAATTACTGTTCAGGAAAAAAAATCTAAAACTTTGCTAGAGAGCAGAGAAGTAAGCCTGTAGTGAGGCCTTTAAGGTAAACTTGCTAAAACTTTGATAACCTACTTTATGGACTCTCTGTGCTGTACGTTATGTGAGAAATATAGGGCTGATACAGAATGGAAAATTCTACACTATAATGTTTACCATCTGCTCATTAACTCGATATGCCACTGCCTAGGTCAAGATCTTACCTCATAAGTATAGAGAATTACCACTCTGGGCAATTCATTCATGCACCCCACCTCATTTTTGTGATCCAATAATGCTCCAAGATCACTTCAGCACAATATTATCCATTTTTGATGACACATTTTGATTTTTTAAATTTTATTTTCAATAAAAAAGCATGAATAGATATCTGAATCCTCTAGTTAGACAAAACATTTGAATTTTAAAACAGTTCAAGCCCTCAAAAATTTTAAAAAAGCAGCCATAAATGTTGACCTCATACCCTCTAGGGAACTCAAAGTTATGTTATATCCTTTTCCCTTCAGCCCTCAGGAAGTTCTGTGTGTATGTGTTAAGTGCAGCTTCTGCTGACAAAATGAATGAATATTTTGTGAATAGAATATTATTATTCTGTTAATAAAAAAAGGAAACCCAAGTTTAATCCTCTCTGGTATCTAGGCCACTTATAGTCTCTCAGTTGGACTCACACAGAGTTATTGCTAAATGCTACCTTGTTCGCCCAGAAAAAAATGATTATAATAAATGTATAAATCCCACAAAAAGTGAATGAAACAAGTTATGGCAGTCCCTGTGTAAATTTATGATGTGTAACTTAAGTTTGTATTTTACAGACTGTTTATGAAAAATCCATAATTCAAGACATTGAATGTGCCTTGCACGTAAAAAGGGCCCAGATTGATTCCAAGTCTTCCTGGTTAAAGCATCTTGACTAGATAGAGAAGAGTCATATCTGAAAATCCCTAGAAGGGAGGAGGGCATTGCCAGTGTAGATTCCAATGGGTCAAATTATGGTCTGACTTCCTATAAATCAATTTCTGTTTATTCTTCTTTATACCTTTTGGTATGAGCATTCTGCCCCGTTCTAGAGGGTCTTCTCTCATTTTTTGATCTTTTACTCAGAAAACAATAAGCCTCCCAGAGCAGATGCTGGTCCAGATAAAGAACTCACCCTGCCAGTGGATAGCACCACTCTGGATGGCAGCAAGAGCTCAGACGACCAGAAGATTGTCTCCTTCCTTTGGGAGAAAACACAGTATGTGTCTCTTTCCTCACTTCCCTTGATATGTGTTCTTTTGCCTGAAAAGAAAAATTGCTCACTTAGGTGAAGGTCTTTTTGAGTTGGGATTTTGAGCTGGGCCTGAGAATCCATAAGTTATTTGCCACTTCCCAGACTCCATGTCTGAACTGTTGTAGGTTATCTTGAGTGTGGTGTTGAGTACTTAGGCTGGTGATGTTAAGAGTACCTGGTATTCCCACCAAGGCAACCTTCTTTGGAGCAGTCAGGACTTCCTTCCGTAGGACCTACAATATGTGGTAAAACATTTTTTCTGTTTGGAACTAGGGATGTTCTTCTTGAGGAGAGGAGGGAAAATCCTAAAACAGCAATAACACCATTGTCAGAGATCATCATGACATAATTAACATTAATTTCAGACTTCCTGAAACCTAGATTGTGAAACATTGCTGTAAGTGGTTGATGGGTCCAGACATTTTTCTGGAGTCTCTTCGAAGGTTTTCCCGGCAGTTCTAAGAAGAAACTTGTCTAAGGTTGGAACAAAAGCAAGACTCAGGCCATTTATTGCTCCTGTTCACATGTAGAACTATGCTATCTATTTTGACCTAGTCTAGAGGGCTTTAGAAGGGGGCACAGTGGCGCAAGCAGTTAAGACACTTGTTAACTTGTTGGCTGGAAGATCAGCAGTCCAAGTTCGAGACCCAAGCACTGCCATGTAACAGGGTGCGCTCCTGCTGTCTGCTTCTGTTGTTTGCCCCAGCTCCTGCCAACCTAACAATTCAAAAGCATGTAAGTAAATAGGTACCACCTTGGTGGGTAGGTACAGCATCCCTGCGCCTCATCATATGGTCATGCTGGCCACATGATCACATAATAGCATCCATGCACCTTGTCTTTGGACAAACATTGACTCTTCTCTGGAAATGACCATCCCCTAGAGTCGGCTATGACTGACAGGAGAAACCTTTATCTTTACCTTTAGAAGGCTTTAGAGGTAGCTTCCTAGAGTTGCAAAATGCCATAATATTCTGGCAAATCAAGAAAATTTTCTAAGAGCTTCCCCACATACATATACTCCTTCCCCACACACATTTACAAACTGATATTTGGTCTTTTTTGATGGGAGAAATTCACATCACCCAATATTAATGTTAACGACTAACTAATCCATTTTTCCATAAACAAATAGCTGAATGGAGTAAAACTCTTTTGACTATTCCATTCGCTCATGTGGAACAAGGAAAAAAGGATTGTGATCGAGACTACCTGACAGAAAGAGGAAATACTACTAAATGCATTTAATTCTTCCTGAGCATACCAAATAACTCTCCTTATATCTCCCAAAGATTAGGTCTTCTTTAGGTGTCCAAAGAATTTATCTTCTTGTGCAAGCACTTCTATCAAGTTCAACCTATTTTTTCTGTGCCAGGGGCCCAGATGGTGTGAAACTGGAAAATGCCAACAGCAGCATCACCACAGTCTCTGGACTTAAAGTAGGAATGTACAAATTCACACTAATAGTCAAAGATGAACGGAACTTACAAGGACAGAGTTCAGTCAATGTCATTGTGAAGGAAGGTGGGTAGTAAGTAGAAAGTAATAATATTTTAGTGGCCATCAAATCAGATGTACCATGCTGGCTGGAGAATTCTGGGAATTAAGTCCACACATTGTAAAGTTGCTGAATTTGAGAAACACTGAACTAAACCAATACCCTGTTTGTAACTGTATTCTGTAATTTGTACTACAAGAACAATTTTTAAAGTATATTTCTGGATTATCTCATATTTCTTAATTATGAATTGATAGATTTAAGGGAAATGACTGGCCATATTCTAGATAGTTCTGCAAATTGTGATGATAATTCAGTTGGGTGTCATAATTAATGCTGGCCTCCATGCTGGAACAAATATTCCCAATTCCCTGTCCTGGAGCATCTTTACCTGCTGTTATCATTGAGACCTGTTTGCCTTCTGATCCTCCCATCTTCCTTTTTTGCTCAGAGAAAAATCAGCCACCTGTGGCGAAGATAGTGGGCAACAGTGTTATCATCACTCTCCCTACAAACACAGCAGAGCTTGATGGGTCCCAATCTACAGATGACAAAGGAATTGTCACCTTCCTGTGGACTCGGGATGAGAGCAGCCCTGCAGCGGGGGTAGGTAATAAGAGGTCTGCTACTACATTTTCTGCAGTGTTTATGTCTATATATGAGACTTGTGAACATTTAGCAGTATTTTGGGCAACTGCATGAGTAATATTGCAAGCTCATAAGCTAGAGACCATCCAGTATATTGAATTTTGTTTTTCCTTAGAGCAATTTTCCTCAGTCAGTTGTTCTCTAAATGGGTTGGAAACAACTCCCATAAATTTTCTACAGGAGGAGTCTGTAAAATCCTTATAAAACTAATTAACCCCAAGGGCCCTTTGGAGCTTTCTAATAGAAGATAACAGAAAGGAAACAGCACATCTTGACGCTATAGGGCATTTCTTTGTACAATGGTTGCTGTATCTGTGAAATGCCTTTGTTCTGCCCTTAATTGTTAAGCCTATTTCACTGTTAATTGGTACCTGATTTTTGCTCACCTTGTCTGCAAATTGTATTCAGTCAATAGGACTTCATGTACTTCCTTCAAAATCCCAGTTTTTTAAAAAAAAAGCATGCAGAAAGAGGCCTTTCCTGCTTTTCTAGGGCTTTACCATTTATATTGTTGATCAAAAGTGTATAAGGATACCTGGGTTGCTTCCAACTTTTCCTCTTCATGGAGGAGAGGAATCCATTTTGCTATAGTGGGTGGGTTTGTGTGCAGTGCTTCTAAGAATTGAATTCTAGAGGATCCTCAAGACCTTTCTGGATCTTGAATTTCTTATGTGTTTCCTTTTGGGCATTTGTGTGTAATATAGGAGGTGCTAAATAATTCAGATCACCATCCCATTCTGTTCCTTTCCAACTTGGTGGAAGGAACATACACCTTCCATCTAAAAGTGACTGACGCCAAAGGAGAGAGTGATGTAGACAGAGCCACTGTGGAAGTGAAACCTGGTGAGTGTGTCCTTTTCTATCATGATTATCTTCTTTCAGAAAATGACTGGTTCCACATGAAGCTTATGTGGAAAGGGGAGAGTGATGTAGACACTGTGCTTATGATCTTACTATTATGTACTAATAACATATAAATATGTATAAATATTAACATATAAAGTAACAATAATATTAAAAAACTAATGAAATAGCAAGATTTAATAATAATAATATATAATTATATAATAATAATTATATATAATAATAATGAATAAGAATTATGCTGGAGCATAATATTCCAAGGATGTGATCCACAATGTTAATAATCATTACAAGCAATAAACCCATATCTTCCAATTGCAGAGATAGACTTTCATGGATGAGGTGAAAAATCTCAACCTTAGGCTGCACATTTTTTGGTTTTAGCTACTGTGCTTTACCCCTTTTAAGATTTAAGAGCCAGTATTTTGGTTTGACTTCTGGTAGTCCTTATTTAGCTCTGCCTCATTTAGCAACCATTTGCAGTTGTGACAGTGATTAAAAAATAACTTTATGATCAGTCCTCACATTTAAAACCCTGCAGGTCTATAAAAACAATGGAAAGCTGAAGTAAGATCATAAGCATGGTGGAAAGCTGAAGTAAGATCATAAGCATGGTCGCAGATTCATGACTACTTCACTTAACAACATAATTGCTGATCAATTGTGGTCGTTAAATTAGGGCTATAACATGGTAGGGTTAGTACTCTGTAAGCTTTCAGTACTCAGAATTAAATCATGTTTTTAGGCACACAGCATGTAAACAAGATGCACCCTATTCCTTCCACCATTTTATGCAACCTATGTAACTTTCTCCAACTGCACTCCTGAATTTCACTGACTTGACCGCTAAAAAGTTGCATGGTTCCTACCTTTAATCAGGAAAAATACACAAAAATTCCAACAAAAGAAACAAAGCCCCCAACTTCCTAATCCAGAAAAAGCTGAAAAATACCAGCCCCCCTTTATAAGTGACAGGAGCCACTCACCATGCCCATCCAAAATGTTTAAGGAAAACCCCCATCTCAAACCAAAGCTTTGCCTCCTCTGTTCTGTGCAGTGCAAAACTGCTCCAAATTGTCTCAGTCTGGAATGGAGCAGTCCTTTGTCAGGAGCCATCCTTCATGTTCTTCCTTGCAGGTTTTCCAAAAAAAAAATGATTCTTGGATGCCCTGTGCAAACGTGTCCATTTGGGTGGCTTTGGGTTATGCTGAGATAAGACAAAGATTCCCATAGTAGACCTATTGAATCTTCCCTTGGCTATTTTTAAATGTGATCCACCCTCATCCCTGAGATAGAGCAAAGGTAAATTCCAAACTCATCAATGCGTATGATGGAAGGAATCCCTGTGCAGAAGCATCCCAGCATTCACTTCAGCGTTCTTCCAGATCCTAGGAAGAACAACCTTGTGGAAATGATCCTGGATGTGAATGTCAGCCACCTGACGGAGCGGCAGAAGGGCATGTTCATTCGTCAGATTGGGGTTCTGCTAGGGGTCCTAGATTCAGACATCACAGTTCAAAAAATCCAGGCTTACACTGAGAAAAGGTAAGAAAAGAAGAGCCATTTTCAACCTAACTTTCCTCCCACAGTGGTTATTTTGGAAATTAAATGAGAGGATGTCCCTATGAATGCTGCTTTGAACTCTTCAGGGAAGAGGATGGAGGTAAATGCAGGAATCAGATGAGGAAATACCAGGCACCAACCACATTTCCTTTTCATCAAAATAAAGTTATACGAAGCAGCGTTTTCTTCTGACTTGCTCCAACTGAACTGTTTTTAAGGCTGCAGTATTGTGTGTAATGGATTTCTTAGGACAGAGGTGGCCCAGGTGCACTGTCTTTGTGGGCACAGTTGTGTGTGCACACTTATACCCATACTAAAAAAAAACCTCAGCCATTCACATTGTACATAGAGAAATTTAGAGGATTGCAGGCATGTTGGGTTCATAAATGCTACCGGCCAAAGTGTAATTTGGAAGTTTGTGGTTTGGGATGTTTGGGATGTTTCCAGCCAGTGTAGTTTGTAAACTGTAATTTCTGGCTTTGTGTATTGCTTAAACATAGCCAATTTTGTTTTATGTAATAAACATGGTAAGTCCCCCTGGGATATAGTTTTGATTAATCCACTCCTAAAGTGCTGCTCTTAAACTCTCTTTGTTTTCTTGAAGCAGATTTTTTAATAAACTTCAAAAAGAGAGAGCATAAAATATTTAAGCCTATAATTTGTTTGCTACTTGTGTTAAAACAGACAAAGCAAAAGGAACGCAGATGGTCTGTCTGAAGCAAGAGAGAGGATCAGCTCCATGATTCTCTTGAGCAGTATGATAGCAGAGGGAAGAACAGTTAGCTAACAAAAATCTGGACCGCCCCTTCATATCTACAGGTGGCCCTCATTATCTGCAGCCTTGCTTATCCTTGCTTGATACATAAGGGTCCAGCCCTCAGTAAGCATGAAAAGGTGTTCACATATTGCCAGTCTGGGTCTTTTCTTGTTGTCACTTGCACAAAATGGCAGATGAGCTTTTGCAGATGCATAACATACATTTTATAAGACTAGGGTTTGATCATCTGTGCAACTTACTTGCTCTTCATCAGGTTTCAGAGGAAAGAGGATTATCTTAAAAATGAAGACTGCAGGGTCATTGGGCGAGAAACATGGCACAAGTTATTGAAGACTGTGTACTACAATACTTAATAAATACTGTGCTTCCATGGCTCCTTTCTCCCTCTCTTGAGTTATAATTCTGATCAACCATTTTCTCTTGTTGCATTCCCAATTTTCTTGCCTTTTACAGCACAAAGTTGGTATTCTATGTGCGGAATCAGCCTCCTCACCAGATCTTCAAAGGACATGATGTTGCATGGACCCTCAAGAGTGAGTTGCGGAAACAGCAGTCAGACTTCCTTATCTTCCGGGCGCTGGAGATCAATACAGTTAGTAAGTCAGAAGATGTTGTAGGAGAATCACTTTAGTCTCTCAGGGCCAGAAATCATGTTGCCACCTAGCAGGACCTACAAAGTATGCCTTTTCCATGGCAGCTCCTATTCTAGCAAACCCTTCTCCTAGAGATACCCAGATGCCCCAACTCTCATCACTTTCCAGAGGGCTGCAAAGAGGGATATTCTTAGATATTAAAGAGAAGATATCCAAAGAGGATATCTTCCTGCATATAGGAAGAGGATGATAGGATGAGGCTGGAGCTTGCACTGAAAGAGATTTGTTTGGTGCCAGGTTTTGATTTTTGGTTTTATTACTTCTTAAAATAATATTTGGTTTAAATATCTGTTGTAAGCCACCCCAAGTTGTGTTTCTTGATGGGAAGCATGCATACAAATAAATCCGCTGCAGCTTACAAATGCATCTGATGAACTGAGCTGAAGCTTACAGAGGCTCATGCTTTTTAATAAAACGCATGAGTTGGGAAAGGTGCTACCAGACTCCTGCTGAATTTAAGTCAAAGAGAAACTGAAACTCTGGTTCCTCTTCATTCCCACATTTTATCAGCTCTTGCTAGTGAACAGATTCTTCTTTTTTCTTCTCTTCCTTTTTCCTAATCCCACTGCAACTGTTTTAGAGAGGAAAAATATATATTTTGAGCAAAAGTTCATTTCTATGGAATCCGTTTCTCTTACCAATACATTCCGGAGGAATTTAACTTCTAACATGCCATTATCAACCATCCTAAAAGCAATTCTGGAAATTATAGTGAGGTCCTTCCCTTCTTACAACCAGTTGTAAAATCATTTTACAGTACCCAATACAGATTTGTCACTGCCCCAGATGGCAGATTTTACAGATGTTTGGGTAGCACCTCACCAAAAGAAGCAGAAAGCAAGGAAATGTGTACTCTTTACTGTGAAGTAAAGAGGCATTTATTATGTCTCCAACTTTTTTAAAAACATCATTGTTCCAGAGGATTCATAATGCTTTTTCTCATGCAGTATATCAAATCCCACTCCAATAATGCTGGCTGCCTTTGCTGTCTCTGCAATGCAGTTGGGGGCCTGAGAAGGAGAGGGTGGAATGGTGAGGGTTAAGTTATATGTCAAGCCATACATTAAGTTTTAATTCATTCACAGCTTATTCTATAATTTTTCAAGTTCAAAATAAAATTGCAGCTAAACAAGGGCAAATGAAACATTGATTTGGAAGTTATAGATTGTTTTTAATAAACACAACATGAGAGTCACTCTGTGAGGGAGATGGGCAGTCTTCAAATTTGATATGTAAATAAATCAATCTTCTGGCATCATGGGCAGTTCTTATGCATGTATGCATGTGGTTAGGAACCTAACTTGCTTCTACAGTTAAAATATATAAATTAGTAGTTAAAGGTTGAAATATTTTAAAAATGCCTACTGAAATCAACTACTAAAAATCTATTTTGAAAAATACTTTTTAGAACTTGCTTAAAACTGAAAAGGGGCCAGTTTTAAGCCTCAGCAGGGATCACATTCCAGAAATCCAGTAATGAGGATTGTCACGAGATGAGCCCATAGCTTCTCTAGAGAAACCTCAGTTGAACTCAAGCAGAAGTTGGCCTATATCTAAAGGCCTTTTCAAGTGGTCTAGACAAAAATCATAGAAGACTTTAAAGTTGATAATAATCAGTGCTGGCTAAGTATTCACCTGGAAACAAAGTGGAAGCCAACATATTTCCTTTAGCATAGATATAATGTGATTTATTTTTTTACTTAAGGCACAGACCAGCTTGGTTGCTGAGTACTGGACCAGTTGAGGTTTCTGAACACTACATGCCAAATGAAAGTGTACAATAGTCAAGCATGCCTGGGATGCATATACAGGGAAGAGATGGAGTTGGTACCATTGATCAAAATTGTTGCCTCCAACTGCAAATCCAGAAAAAAATGCAGATCTACCTCAAAGTGCCTATCTGTTTGTTTTTCTGGGAAAATATTACTCTATTCACAACTGGGATATGTACCACCTTACTGGAAATTTAATCCTTCAGAATGAGTAATCAGGATTCAGTTTACTGTCTCTCATCCAAACCATTACAGACTATATACAACCAGGCTATATTTGTGTCTTATTTACACATCTTTTGGTTTATGGCCAAAGAACCATGAGAAACAAGCATAAAGACAGGATTTTTATTCTGCCTGTTCCTGGTTATGTCTGCTTCCATATTGATCAAATTGTTCTCCTTCTCAGCCTGCCAGCTAAACTGTTCAGATCATGGACTCTGCGATTCTTTCACCAAGCGTTGTATTTGTGATCCTTTTTGGATGGAGAACTTCATCAAAGTGCAGATTGGTGATGGTGAAAGCAATTGTGGTAAGTGAGCATCATAGTTCCATATCTCAGAGACAGAATGAGTTTTGCTAGAGATTGTGTCAGAATGCTGCTTAAATTATACATTTATCAAAATTCTGCTTACATTTTAAATCTTACACCCTGTTTCAGTGAGAGAAGTATTAACAGCTTATAGGAAATCTCTGACGTAGAGTACTGCAGTTGATTTCTGAGATTGTATATCTCCTGTCTTAAGTTCAGTCTAGAAGAGGAAGGGTCAGTGAGGGCATTCATTTTTGTTCCACAGGAATATTCAGTGGAGACTACAGTTGCATTTTACTTAACCTACCATCTGTCTATAGCACATCCTGGTAGGTCAGCTTGGAGTTCCCTTCAAGATCTTTGTGCTGCCTGTCTGTCCGTCCGTCCGTCCATCCAACCATCCATCCAATTTATTTGCTGCCCAACTCGCAGAGCGACTCTGGCTCTTTGGAGATCCAAAGAGATGGGAGAGGAGCCATAGAAGTTACTATCTAAGATGTCTTGGCTAAATTCTTGAGGGGGTGAGGCTCTTTTAAAATGGCCTTAATTCACTCAATCCATTTACACTATTTATCCAAAAAGGCAACTGAAGTTTCTCCCAAATGCAGAAGGAAAAACATGGCAGGTCATTTTTAAAAAATATGCTGGCAGACATATAAAATATTTTTCACTCTGATCTTTTAGGGAGAGTGGGAGTGTTTGATTTTTAAAAAGAAAAAAATTCACAAGACTACCAAATTTCATTGAGAGTCCTCCCAATGAGATTTCAGGTGGGAATGTGTGAAGTAAAGAGAGCTGGACTGTTTTTTAAGATGTTTGTATGCACACTTATAGATCTCTATTTGTCTAAAATAGTTGCTGACTCCTAAACTGATACCAGAATTTAAATTATCTGTTATCTACTCAGAATATTTTCTCAGTCTGTTAACTACTCAGAATATTTTCAGGGGTAAACTGCAAGCTCTCCTGTGTGGTTTCTGAAAGATTTTGGATTTTCCAAAGATTTGGATCCAGAAGTATAGCAGAAGGTTGAGGAGACTGGCTGAGCAAGGAGAGGAAATCAGGATCCTAATCCTAATAATCTAGAAGTTCCAGTTCTCCTGCTTGTTACTGCATTCCCATCTTTTCACTGTTGTGCCCAAAAAAGTTTCAGGACCTGTGAAACTTTTCAAAGTCTCAAAAGTCATACCATGCGAGAACATTTCTATGCTTGTTCCAGAATGGAGTGTGCTGTATGTTGTGATTGCATCCTTTGTGATTCTCGTCTCTCTTGGAATCTTCTCCTGGGTAGTGGTCTGCTGCTGCAAGAAGTAAGTATGCTTCTGTGCTCTTGTGTTCCTCAAGTGAGCTACTAGTCTGATTCCACCTTCCCAAAAGTTTTAACTTTTTTGTTTATCTTCTGAAGGAAAAAAGGAAAACCCAAAAGGAAGAGTAAGTATAAGATTTTGGATGCTACGGATCAAGAGAGTCTGGAGTTAAAACCAAATTCCAAAGCAGGTGAGACATCAGAAAAGAGGTTAGTGATGACCAGATGCTGAGGCAGCCTGTTTTTCATTCTCAAAGGATTTTAAATCTCTGCAAGACTTAGGAAACCTCCGTTTGGATTTTACAAGTAGTCCTTGACCTGCAACCATTTGTTTAATGATTATCTGAAGTTACAGTGGCCTTGAAAAAAGTGACTTGCAACCTGTTCTCGAAGTTAAGACTGTTGTAGCAGCCCCAAGACCATGTGTCCACAGTTTGGTTGCTGAGCATCCGGCTCACATTTACAATGATTGCAGTGTCTTGCAGTCACTTGATCCTGACTTACAACCTTTCCAACCAGCTTCCAACATGCAAAGTTAGTTGGAGAAGCCGGATTCACTTAATGATCACTGTGATTTGCTGAACAACTGAAGTAAAAATAGTTGTGGAATCAGATCTGGTCACATCATTCCTGCTAATGTGAAATAGAGGACCAATCATGTGATTCCTTTGCAGCCTTTCTTCTAATGCATTATAGCTTGTAATTTGGAGCTAGAATGCCTTTGTTGTCTCTATAAAGAAATATTTATTTTGGGAGAGAAATATAAAATAAAGAATGTGCTTAGGGTCGCTCCGTGTGCAGATTCCCTTATGTTTCTTCTTTGTTTGTTCTGAAAGGCAGCAAACAGAAATCCCAAGCCCAGAACACCAGTCTGATGCATTCGGAATCCGAACTGGACAGCGATGAAGCTGTCTTCACTTGGCCTGACCGGGAGAAGGGAAAACTGCTGCACAACCAGAATGGTTTTCTCCGTAATGGGCAGGTGATACTCAAGCCAAAAAACCAGCGAGAAGAGATTCTATAGCAATGGGCTAGCATCACAAAGAGTTGACAAATGACACAGAAGCCCGCTTTCTTCATCCTCGGCTGCACGAGGAATCTTGGGAGTACCACTGCTGAAGTGAAAGGAGAGTACTTTTCTCTTTACCGATAATCTCTAAGAAATTTGAGTCAGACTACCAGTACTTGAATTTGGACTTGAAGGGAAATTTAATTTTGGCAAAAGAAGCTGTGAAACAAAGACTGTAAAGGGTAGGTGCAGATCTGAAAACTTTGCAGAATTTCAAAGCCACTCCTGTGAAAAGGCATCTGTTTGCATAAGACTGCAGTACAGATCTGAGGCTACACATGCCAAAATCTGTTTGACCATATAGTTGGCAACCTTGTTCACCCTCTCTCCTGTATTGTTTGTGAGAACACACCTTGTAGTTTGTCTTGAAACTGAGATGCCTCAACCTATATTTTTTTCCTAATGCATTTCTTCTACTTTCCTGATTTACCATCACTCGTGAGCTTCACTTTCCAGAAATGGAAGAAGCTAAGCATTGTCTCTATGGCAAGAGAAGAAACTGCAGTTTGACCATGATGGTTATTTCCCCTTTTCAGTTTTTTGCCAGTGGTGAGAATAGAGATGGAGCCTCCAGGTCTCTGGTTGCTCTGGCTCTTTCTATAGATTCCACATCAACCTTGAAACTTTTTCTCACTGATAGTCAGTAACACTGTAGAACAACAGGCTCCTT
Organism: Acrochordus granulatus; assembly: GCA_032468055.1. Taxonomy (NCBI): domain Eukaryota; kingdom Metazoa; phylum Chordata; class Lepidosauria; order Squamata; family Acrochordidae; genus Acrochordus; species Acrochordus granulatus. The sequence goes on along the minus strand of JANHZU010005665.1, from coordinate 30,192 downwards.
TGCTTGCTGAGAAACATTGATATGTTGTCTTGCAAAAAACCAATACAACTTTGCACAAGTTGAAAATGAGGAGGAAGGGGCCAAAAAACAAATATAGACAAATTGATTCTAAGCTGCCCAGGAGATCAGTACCTCTTCCTCTCCCAGTGTACCACCTCCTTATTTGTTGTTAATTCCATGCACATTGTGTGCTTCCCAAAGAAAATGTGGGTTATCCCATTTCAAACCTTCAACCTCTTTTTTTTACCTAGACCAAATACAGGCATCTCCCTTAAACATCTCATTGGGTGGAGAAAATACGTTATCAAACAATGTGAACCAGCTCCCTTTTCCTCCTTAAAATGATGGAAAATGCTACATACTTTCATTAGGGATATGCGATTTATTCTTGCTGATCTTTCTTTTTCTTTCCTATTATTACATGCTTTATTCACTTCCATGATCCCTGCTTCACATTTGGCAAACCTCCTTTTTCCCTCCAAAGAAAAACCTATCCCTGGTTGACTCTCCCTTCCCTTTTTGGCTCTCTTTCCCTATGCTTAGTGCTGTCACTGCTGAATGGAAAGGGGCAAACCATTCTAAGTATTTATGCTGTAATAAAAGGGGCCCAAATTTTTAAACTCTGGAATTTCAGATTTTCTTTAGATTTAGGATGGCCATTTGGTGGTCCGGAACCAGATATTTCCCTGAACAATTATGTGATCCTCTAGAGGCTAGTAGACCAGAGGCGAATGGTTTACAATATTTTGTTTTTCTAATAAAATACTTAGAGTTAGGGGAAAATAAGTTGATAATATTATGTAGGCTCAAAATGTTATGAATTAAAAGGTGGCCCTGAGGACACAGATACTGACCACGCTTGCCTCTGGTGAAGAATCATTTTTTGAGTTCTCCTGTTTCCTGTTTACATTGCTGCACTACTGATTTTTTGGAAGATGAAGAATAAATATGCTGCTCAGCCTGTGGGGCACTTAACCCCTTTGAATTGTAACTATGGCTCTCTTTGTCTTCTTTTCCTTCCTTCCAACATCAGAGGTGAGATTCTTGAATTCTGATGGCTCTCTGAATATGAACCACTTTGCCCCAGTACAAAGCAGTCTCTTGGGTGTTCCACCTCTAGCAGACCAAAGACTGGAACAGGGTCTAAGTTGCCATGGGTCTATGATCAGGAGGAAGATTTGCTTCCTCAGGACGCACATGCAAATTCCTTAACAGTACTGGAGACCAGTACATAAAAATTTCTGCCTAGAACAAATATCTGTTTAAAGTCAAAGTCTGTGATCTACAGAACCCATATGAACAACTGTAGCGTTAAGATGTTTTAAAGGAGCTGAATATGATGCTACAAGCATAGATGGGGAATGTTTTGGGTGGTTTCTTTTCCTTTACTGTACTGAAATGTACTTTATTGTAGATGCCTGCAGATGAGAGCCAGTTTGGAGTAATGGTTAAGTAAGCCTAGAAACCAGGAAATTCTGATTCTAGTCCTCCCTTAGACATGAAGCTGGCTGGACAACTTTGGGCCAGTCACTCACTCTCAACCCAACCCACCTCATAGTGTTGTGGGGAAAATAGGAGGAGGAATGAGTATTCTGTTCAATGCCTTGAATTATAAGTAATGTACAGGCAAGATAAAAATATAATAAATTATAAAAAATATTAGCACTTTTATTTTTATTTATATGTTAATAAAATATTATATGTGCCCTTTTGCTGAGGATAATGAGACTCCCAACCTCCTTGTTGTTTCTAAAGGTTGGATGTCCTTTGATACCAAGAAGGGGATGTGTAGCTTCTGTATCACATTGTAGTGTTGTTCTAAATGTTAGAGATGAAGAAAGTGGAACAACACCTGTCCTGTTTGTCAAGACTGGTGGTGGGAAGATTTGGATGCACATTTGGGGGCTTTAAAAATAACAAATTACTTGGAGGCTGGATAGTTTGTATTCATATGCAGTAGACTTTCGCTGTGAATAAAGATGGACTTGAACTTCATGAACAGATAAAATTAAGCTAGATCTTATATAGGGAG
>JANHZU010005665.1:8433-28060 GCA_032468055.1 Acrochordus granulatus | reverse complement strand
ATGGATAGTCTTGAACAAAGCTAAGCAGAGTCAGACTTGGATGGTACTTAGGTGGCAAACCTCAAATCCAAGATAATCGGCCACACTGGAAGAAGGCTAGCAGAACATGATTGTTGTCAAATTCCCCTCCTACTCCCTTAGACATGTTTGTGAAGTCACAAAAGCTGAGCTTGACATAGAGGAATCTTTAGTTTTATTATATATGGGTGGGGAATAGTCCCTATATAAATAGATGGAAGGAGCTGACTCTAGATGATCTACCAAGTGCAGAGATATTGGTAGGGATAAAAAAAAAGTCAAGATGGCAGCTATAATCGTGCAATTGCACAGTCAAAACACACATAAAAAAGGGGGAGACTCCAGTCTCATGATTATATTCACTATCCTGACTTCTTTGACACACGCCATTGATACCCTGAACAAGTATAACTGGGTCTTTCAACAACTCTTGTAGAAGAGTTTTTCCCCAGTCTCAGTTAAAATTTTCAACTCTTAGTTTGTGTCTTTATGCAAATATTGGTATATTGTAAAAAAACATTTACTCAGAGGTCATGGGAAGAGTAAGGGAATGAAAGAAGTGGTGTTATCCTTTACAGTATTCCAAATCCTGTAATACATATATTTCACATCTAGTAAATACATAACTATTTTAACTTCTCAGTTTTTATCACAAAAGAAATTGAAAAACAGGAAGTCCAGCAACTAAGCAGATGCCCTAAACCTAATCCAGACTGGCTACATCATGTTGTAACATGTAAACTGAAGTAATATTGATTGGAGAAACAGATCTTATTCAACAGCAAGGAGTGGATTCATGTATCACACAAGACCATGGATTTTTGCTGTCATATCACCTGAATTCACTCATAATGCTAAGCCATAAACTATAGTTTACAAATGGTAGAATCACATAACATTCTAAGCCAATATCAAACCAGTTATGACTTACAATGTGTAAGTCCAGCTATGAAAGAAAGAATACTTAACCATTTAAATTCATTTAAACACAGTAATGTCATAAATGAGACAGAGAAGTTCTGACTGTTACCCAAAGCATACATTGTTTTCTTTTCTTCCTTGTACAGTTCAATACTATTAACCACTTGCTATGCATTCAGAGCCTACATTGATCTTGAGAACTGCTCTGCATAGTTATACATTACAGTTTTTCAATTAAAAGACTCAAAACGTTAAAACTTTTTTGAATGAGGAAGCTTAAAACACAAGAGACATCTGCTTGGATTAAGCAGGCCATTCTCAGCCAGAAATCATATTTCATCATTTTCCTCCTTTCATGCTGTCTAATGTTCAAAGTGTATGTGCATCTGTGTCCATACAAACAGTTTAAACTTTGGTTACAATTCAATTTTAAAATTGATAAATGGTTTCCATCCTTTTTTGTCTGCTGGAGACCAGCAATCTAATGTGCCTTTGTATAAGGATTTTTATTACTCCTGTTTACAAAGCCTACTTAGGGTTCAAATATTGCTAGCTTAGATATGTAATATGAATCTGCTTCCCTAATGCTTTGATTTTTTGATATTTCTAAAATCAATTAAGAAACAAAAGATGGAATAAGTCTGCAGTGCCAGTGTGTCACATAAGAACATTCTGTATTGTTAAAAATATTTTGACTTTGGTTCTTCTCTGAATCTGCTTTATTATTTAAAAAGTTAGACTGTATTGTGTTGCTGTCATAGATCAGTAGTCACAATAACATAAAATGGCAAACATGCATATAATGCATCTTTAAAAGTGATTTCATCCAAAGTATATTTTACTGATTATTTATTAGCAGTTTTCATATAGAACAGGTAATTATGCAACATTTGGTTCGAGAAATCAGTATGCTGCATGTACCTCCTGGGAAGGGAATTGTGGGGAACAGTGTGTTGGCTTGCAAGGTAATCTCTAGAGAATTTAGCTTGCATAGAATAGTGAAACATGCTTGGAATCAGACTTAGCTTTAATGGTACTTGTGATAGACTGACCAAAATATGCCCCAGTCCTGTATGAAAAAAAAATATGTAAAGATTAATTAGCCTCTCAAGGAAGTGAACAGAAAGTAGTGATAAAAAGACGATACAGAAGTTTATTGGAGCAGAGTGAAAAGAATAATGTGCCACTGCCATAGGAATGGGTGAAATGACACTAATCAGAAGAAGGACAAGGGATCCCTGGTGGAATGATAAAGTGAAAGAGACTGAGTGAAAAAATGTATGTAAAAGACTGTCTGCAAAAATTAGAAAAAGATACTATATAATGTATATAGAGTCAATAGTTATGAAGAATACAATCAGAGACAGGTATTATTATGATTAAGGGGCATGGCCAAGCGGTGAAGACCCTCGGCTTGTCCACCGGAAGGTCGGCAGCCCGAGTTCAAGACCCAAGAGCTGTCACATAATGGGGTGATCTCCCGTTACTTGCCCCAGCTCCTGCCAACCTAGCAGTTTGAAAGCATGTAAAAAAGCAAGTAGATAAAGAGGTGCCACCTTTGGTGGAAAAGGTAACATATAATCATGCTGGCCACATGACCACAGAAGGGTCTTTGGACAACGCTGGCTCTCTGGCTTTGAAATGGAGATGAGCACTGCCTCTAAAGTTGGGCACAACTGGCAGAGGAAACCTTTACCTTTTTTTTATTATGATGATTAACAATAGTAAAGGTGAAAAGGACTAAGCGAGAAGCCGCCAGCAAAACAAACAGAATTAAACATAAAAGTGTTAAAAGTATGAGATGAAACTGAAGTAAGGGAATGCCGGAAGGAGATTTGTAAAAGAGCCATAGTGATATGTTGAATGCTAGAAGTGTTAGTTTCTGCTGTGAGAATGTTAAAAAACAAGATTGCTGGTGTAGATGGTATAACTAATGTTAAATTATGGAATTTGCTTATGAAGTGTCTGTGCTAGTAGTTTTAAGATGTGTGTGAAAAACTACCAGTGCCTGACAGGAGAACCCTATCACTGTTCCTTATTCAAAGGACAAAGTAACAATAAAAAATGCAAAAACTACCAGAAGATTAGTTTATTAAGTGTACCTGGGAATATGTTGGGTAGAATTCAGATGGGAAAGCTAAGTGACAACAAGCAAAGTCTGGGTACTGCCAGGCAAGAAAAATGTGAACATTTTTTTCCTCTTCAGGTCATAAAGGACTACTGTATATGACTGTGAGAAAGTTGTGCGCATCTGTTGATTTAGACATGATTAAGTGAATAGATTTGAATTATGGAATGTTTTGCACGAGTATGAAGTTGAAGGTTAATTGATGAATGCATTAAGAGTGGAAATACTGTAAGTGGGTAAGAATAAATGAAACAGTTACTGAACATTTTAATATTGAAAAAGGACCAAGACAAGAATGCATAATGTTCCCTTGGTAGTTTAATACTTTAGATCGAGATATGCGTAAGGAATGCTTATGCTGACATTAAAAGTATATTGGTTGGAGATATATGAACGCACATACACTTTTCTATTCTTGGCTGAGATCTCAAGTTATTTGCAGGGAATGTTAAATTATACAATGAAATAAAGAGTAAAGCTGTGAAAATTAATATATCTAAGACCCAGACGGTTGAGTTTAGTAAGGAAAAGGAACTATTCAAAATTATACAGAAATGCAAAGAAAACAGTAAATAGATGAATTTGTGTATGCTAAGTAGAATGTTGACTGAAATGGAAACATGGACAGACATTTTTAAGAAATTGCAAATCTAGTCATGAGTAGAATATGGTCTGTTGTGTTTGTGAATGAAGAGAAAACTGTGTGTAAGAGTGTGTTTTGATCCACTTATGTGCAAATGAGAGCTGGGTATGATAAGAGAAACTGAAAAGGACCTTGAATGCAAATGGGTACATGTGATAAAGGAAGAAGAGTAGGGTGAGAAATGAAGGATTACAAAAGTGAGGACCCACAAGAATACACAGATTTCACAAATAAAGAGAATGAATTGCAAAATGAAGGAAGAACAAGCGAGTAAGTAAGAGGAAGATCAAGAAAATCATGGCTGGATGGAGTAAAGTGGCATATGAACACAGTGAAAGCGGGTATGTTTTTCTAGGACCAAAAGCTTGTGGAGATGTCTCAAGAGCGGTCTTTGTAAGTTAGCTTTAGCTATGTTTTCTTACCCCCTGTCTTAATTCCTTCTTTATTCCTTTCCTCCATTTTGTACAAGTGGCTTCCTCTGAAAGGTGATACCCCGATGGTTGGATATGTATGAATAGTAAAACTGCAGACGCTCAACGTTAGGTCTGTAGAAGGTAAACTAACATTCATTTCTCTGCCCGAAAGACCTTTACAAAACAAAAACAGCTTTGTACAAAGACATCTCTTCATCAAACTCTGTAAAAGGACATGACTCATTGTTTCCACCTCTCCTATTCCACACTTAATAAAGACTAACTATCTGAATACTGAACTCATGAAGTTTAGAAGCAACACACTTAGAAAGGCAGTCTGTAAGTAATATGTTAGTTAAATTAAATTCTTATGGCGGCTTCCATGCTTAACCTTTTCTCAAAATAGCTGATAAGGGGGTGTTCGCATAATCCATTGAACTCTGAACTAACCAAATTGTCTCGGTTCATAACACACTATGCTACCCCAAAACTAATCAAGGTTAAAAGTAATCCAGGCTTGGTATACTGTACAACCTATAGATATTTTACTTACTGTGTTCTTTATGGTTAGCTGTTTAGGTGATAGATCTACCCAAAGCCAGTGCAGAGGTGAAAAAAATAATTGGGGAATCTTAATTATGTTTACACGATGTGTTGGATATAAACTGGTCAACCACATGTTTGCTTTGCATCTTGTGACGCTCATCCCTTAGTTTAGTTTGTCATGCAGATCCAGAAAATTAGGTTAAGTAATCCACAGTCCTTTTCACGCTGTCTGAAGTTTCGCCATTTAGGTACAACCAGCTTGAGACTTATGGTGGTTTTATGGGGTTTAAAAGGATGATATCCAGTGCTGAGTACAGGTGATCCTCAACTTACAACCATAATAAAGCCCAGAATCATGGTCGTCGATCATGCCATTTATTAAGTGGGTCATCACATGACCAACCTGATTTTATGACTTTTTTGTGGCAGTTGTTAATAGAACCCTGAGGTCCTCAAGCAAATCCATTGTCTACAAGGAGCATTTTTTGCCAAAATCAGAAGAAAAGGCCAGTTACTGGCAAAAAAAGTCATAAATTGTGGTCACATGACCATGGGATACCGCAAACAGCGATCAATGCAGGCTGGCTGCGAGCACCCAAAATTTGATCATATGACCACAGAAAGGGCTCAGCTCTCAGAACTTAGAATACAGGTCATAAGTAGCTCTGGGGAGGTCCATCATAACCCTGGTGTTATAGTCTAGCCCATCTAGAGGACATTGGGCTGGGAAAGAATACCGTAAGGATCCCTGCGCACAAATCGGGGTGAAAACCAACAGCAGTAAATTCTCCTTGGCCTCCAACCAGGAAGGGTGAGGAGGAGGAAAGAGCCCTTTGCAAACAGGTAATACCGATTTCAGCAGGAGAAGGCAGAAAAGGCTGAAGCGTTCATCGTCACTCTTCAGCAAGCAAAGGATGACCTGCCTGTAAACGAAGCCAACGATTTGGGGTGAATCAATGGCATCTGTGAAGAAGTTGAACTAAGCCTGCTGGTTGGGTGAGCGCACTTGAGATCCTACTGGCCTAAGAAAAGGTGATGGTGGGCTTCTGGGCCAGAAATAGCACAGCATTGTGTACCAGAGCACATTTAGCCTCCCTTCTCAACTTCTTCACACAAGCCCAGCAGATTAAGATCAGGGCACAAAGAGTTGTTTTTTAGCAAAGCGGGGACCCGTGTTTGCTTTCTGAGCAGCTTCATCATTTAGGAAACGAATAGCTTGTTTTAGGAGGCCCTTTTGGAAGAGGAGGCTGAGGGAAGCTTGATTTTTTCACATACGTTCTTTAATGTGATATTCTTGATATTCTCTGACATTAAAAAGGAACCGTTTCAACCGTTTACATCAGTGTTTTTCCAACTTGGCAACTTTAAGATATGTGGACGTCAACTCCCAGAATTCCCCAGCCAAAATCAATTCTGGGAGTTGAAGTCCACACATCTTAAAGTTGCCAAGTTGGGAAAACACTGGTTCACGTGATGATCGACCTAATCTTCCTAGTGCAGGTACAGGCATTTGTACATTCATTCATTCATTTTCCAATCTCAGATCACAGACGTATCACTAGAAGAGGATCTCTTGTTTGCAAGGATGGATTTCTGTGATCTCAAAGATGAGTCTGGAAGCCTAGTACAGTTGCAGGAAGCTGCTCCTCTCCTAGAAGATGTTGCATAAGACTTGTTGGCGCAGCAGCTTGGTGGGGAAATCTCTAGATGTATCCAACACCCTTCTGGTGGCTTCCCCACCCGTTTACGGACGTGGTAGATATGGAATGGAAGTGATTGTGACTTGGAGAATCCAGGTTGGTGGCTCTGTGACCACCTTCACTTCTCCAAAATCACTCTGGGGCCTGAAGTAATGTTGGCACCAGGGGCATCAGTTTTATCTATTGATTCTATTTTCTCACCCTTCATGCTTTTTTAAAAAAGAAATGTTTAAGACAACACTAGTAACTAGACTCGTGTGATGGTATGTGGGAAAGACCTTGGGAGATGGGGAAGAGATGCTACATAGGGAACAATCAGATAAGAGGGGAGGCAGCCTGCAGCTGCATATCAGACGAGAAAGAAACCCAAAAAGGAACCTCCCTCACTTAACAGGTGGTAAAAGAGACAGAGGGAGATTCGTACTTTCAGACTCGCAAGATCCTGTTAATGTGGCCTTACGATAAATTAGATTTAGCTCATCTGGTTGCTTTTCCTGTCTGGGCTACCTGGGAAGGCTGACACCTCATTAATAGGATCGCACATGCTGATATTTCTTTTTGATTCCATTTGCTGTCAGTGAAATGTGTCCATATTCCACAGGAAAATAAGGAGACCTCTCTTTTCCTCGCTATTACTTTTTGCAGAGGAGAAAGTGTAAGCGCAGAACTGATAATACTTAACACTCCCTTTGGAAGGTAGACAACTCAAAAGTAATGATCACAACAAATAACATATAAATTTGACTTCTCTCTTAAGCACCCTAAGGCAGCAAACATCTTTGCCCCACACACCTTTTTAAAATCCCGACACAAAATTTCAAAATTGGCTAAACTGAAGCTGCCCCTGCCCCCCTCCCCACTTCCCATGGCACAAACATGACCCAGTAATCACGTTGGTCTCATTCAGAGGAACACTAGACCCTTGTTCAGAAATAGCCAGTCTGAGAAGAAATAAACATAGAGCACACTATGGGTCTGACCTATTAGTCAAGCCACTTGACCAATAGCTAAAAACTACCAGTTGGCATTTTTCTGTTCTATTCAGGACCAAGTATGGGTTCAGTAATGCGACAGATGGTGATTCCACATTCAGAGGCAAGCTAAATTAACTCTGCTCCTCTTTTGGCTTGTTTGTGAAACCATACAGAGATTTCCAGAGGTGGGCAGTCCAAAGCTTTTGAAAGATGATGCTGGAGCATTTGTTTCCCCTCTCCCCCGAACGTGCACAAGGCAGCAGCCCCTGAATTGTCCTGACACAATCTCTTTTCCATCCCCTGTGCCAAAAGCGTGATTTCTCCAGCCCCCAAACACACACAACACAAACACATGCACACACCCCTCTCCTTCTGCACACTAACTCTCTGGCTCTGAGTATACTTAGTCCTGTGTAGATCTCTCTACCTTTCCTTATATAGCAGAGGCCAAACAGATTTCTCACTCCCCTTATTAATAGGCGGAGCAGAGTTTGGAGGTTCCTGCCAAAAATAGCAAGCAAACATTGCATGATAGGAAGGTGGAGGGGGAGAGAGGGGAAAGAGTCCAGAGAGAGAAAGGTATGTCCCAGCCTTGTCAATTTCAGCTCTCCTGGGTAAGCAAGGATAAGGTAGGAAGTTTCTGTTTTTTCAACTTCTGGTGTAAAACGCCCCTCTTTTTCTGAAAAAATAACGTTTAATTTTTCCTAGTCGAGCAATGCTAAATGACCACTCAGGGTCTCTGCCTTGCAAGGCTGGCCATGGTCTTGGTAATTGTGGCGTGAGAATGCAGAGAGGGAGGGCCCGTGACCGAGGCTCCTGCAGAGGTCAAAAACCAACAAGGATTGCAAACTTAGTTTCATCAGATGTTCATCTGGAAAATGTCACCGGATTTGGCTTCCCTTCAGTGGGATCCAAAAATGTGGAAGGGGAACCAAGTCAGAGGAAGAGAAGGGAGATTTCTCTTCCTTGTGACTGGCAGATGCTGGGACATCCCGATCCAGTTAAACATGTAGATATTTTTGCTGATGAGGTTGGGCATCTTCAAAGTGGAATGATTGTTTTTTGAGCCAGGAAGGAGATTGCTCATCCCGTTTTTTTCCCCTGGAGATGCTAAAATTGCTTGACTGGCCTTGGGTGCAGTGAAGCTCAAGTTTGGGGCTGTGAACATTTTGAGCCAATTTCAATTTTGGTAAGGGTTCCTAGGAGAGCCACTTTTATAGGAAGGGAATAGTGTCAGGCAAATGGAAATATTTTCAGACATTGTCCCGCTCAGCAGAATGGCCAAGGGAGAGGATGGGTAATCCACTTCTGTAATCCTTTTTCGTCTGCTCTGTCAGGAATTTTGGTGGTAAAACACTTAAGATATGGCAATGCAATTTCCTTTGGTTTTGCTTTGACGGTAGCAAATTGGCATTTAAGCCTTCGTGTAAAATTGCAACTTTTGCAAATCTTCCTAATTTTATTTTAAAGAGCAACAGAACAATTGATGAGGGGAACCCTTACAACAAAAGTTTGGCTCAAACTCTTTAATTTCCTGTTTGGGATTCCAACTAGGCTCATCCAATATAATCCCCTGAAGATAAGGTAGAGATCTCATTTCCCAGAATCCCCTTTGACCATGCTTCCTGGGAATTCTTGTGCCTTTAAAGTTCCTGTAAAAGTAAAACAAAAGAACAAGCAGAGATGAAACCACCAGCTTTGCATTTCTGTGCTCCAAAAAATGAACCCCGTGAAATTTAAGACTGAGTAGCTTCCAAAACACTTTAGAAAATTAGATCTGGCAGTTGCAAGCAGGACCTCCTGAGAAGATGGATCTGATTCAACACATGCATCTAGGTAAGATGGGATATATCAGAGCCATGCTGAAACCTCCAAAGCTAGAAAGGTTGGGGGATAGGAGTAGAAAACGGTGTTTCTTTTCTTGAAACCTCCTTTATAGGATGAGAGTGATCCAGCCTCCTACCTCCTTCGGTTGACAAATCTCCCTTTGTCCTTTTGAAACTAGCATTGACATCCCGTTTGAATTAACTCATATTGAAACTAGGCCTAGTTCAGAGCTGATGCCAAACCATTGACAAACCATTGACTGACAGGGAGATGGAATATTGTCAGCCTTTCCTAAGAGTGCCAATCACTGTCTTTGCAGTAGGGTGATAAAAACAGCATATGGTCCAATGAAGGCTGTGCCCCAGATATTGTCATCACCAGCAACTGAGAAATCATTATTTAGCAGTAGGCCTGGCCAAAGCAGAAGAAATAATTGCTCCTATGAGGCTCAGGCCATAGTTTAGTGATCTCAAATCTTGAAATACTGTAACCCCATTTCCCGGTTTAAATGGGACTGCAGTAATCAGTCGCTGCATTAATGTCAGCCTTCTCTTGGCTAGCTAAACAAGAAACTGTAGGAACAAACTTTCAAAGACACACAGGCTTGATGAGATTTATTGCAGAAAAACTAATGAAGCCATTATGAAAGAGTTCTACTACTGCTGTGCATCAAAGGCAAGCCCTATTTATGGTGAAATAAAGGATCAAGCATTTGTAGCTATTTCTCCTGCTTGGATGCCATAAAAGGCTAGAAACTATTTTCTTTTGGATAGGAGGGGTGATACCTTTTGTTTTCGCAATGGACTACTGTGTTATCAGGCTATCTGATTGAGACTGAGAACTGACTCTCACAAGTAGGTTCTTCTCAGTGGCATCTATAGGGAGGTCCAAAGAGGCAAGAAAGTGATGAGAACTGCACGATCAAAGTCTTGCCTTAGTGTTTGCAAGCAACATTGATGCGTGTAAAAAGGAATTGGGGTTTGATTGTGCTTATGTATTCACCATCTTGCTTGATGCCCCCCACGACTCTATTGTTTTTTTCACCAGCTTCTCCCTATCTATTACATCTAACCTGGGATAGTATCAAGTAGGAAGCATCATTTCCAGTCCTCACTCCATTCTTTTCTCATTTCCTCCACTCTCCATACTTTCTCTTTCTGTGCAAATCTCCATTTGCACCCCCATCACTACTATTACTATGCTGCAAGCATAAAATATTTTGAGTACTGAGACAGCCTTTTCCTATTTGGGACTTTCCGTTTGTGTAGAGTCAATACCATCAGGGGGACTGGTTGGGAACACTGTGGATTGCACATTTGGAGGGCACCAGTTAGAGAAGGTTAGACCAGGCATGTCCAACCTTAGCAACTTTAAGATGTGTGGACTTCAACTCCCAGAATTCCTCCGCCAGTATAACACTAACACTAGCATAGCTGGTGGAAGAATTCTGGGAGTTGAAGTGCACACATCTTAAAGTTGCCAAGGTCGGACACCCTGAGAATAAGGGGAAATGTGGTACCTTCTTCTATTCCGTATTTTAAAACATCTTGGATTAACAATTCAGTTTCATTTCATCACAATGAGATAGGGTCATCTACACATCTGTAATCTCTTTCCGCTCTTTCCATGAATTTTTAGACTGGCTATAGGGTTTGAGCAAATGCTGGGCTTGTCTGCCGGAAGGTCAGCAGCTTGAGTTTGAGACCCAAGAGCTTCCATGTAATGGGGTGAGCTCCCACTGTCTGCCTAGCTCCTGCCAACCTAGCAGTTGAAAGTATATAAAAATACAAATAAATAGGTATAACCTTCAATGGGAAGGTAACAGCATTCTGTGTACCTTGGCATATAGTCATGCCAGCCACATGACCACGGAGGGCTCTTCGGACAATGCTGGCTCTTTAGCTAGGAAATGGAGATGAGCACAGCCCCCTAGAGTTGGCCATGACTGGCAGGTGAAACATTCAACGTTACCTTTTATATGGTTTGAGAGATAAAACCATAGGTGGGGAGAGAAAAAGCTGCTGCTCTGTCTTCCAAAGGAAAGTGTTTGCTCAGAGCAGGTTGTCTTATGGTAGAACTGGCTGGCCATGGGTTGAAATGGATCAGCAGCTACTTCATGGGATGGGGAGAGAGAAAATGAAGAAACCAAAGAATCACAACATCCCATTGCCGAAGCTATTGTAATAGATGAGGGGGTGAATATATTCTTGCCTAAATTCCATAAAGACCTCAAGAACTTGAGATGTTTTCAGGGCTACTAGTGTATTTAGCTCCACCCTCCCTGTCATGGAGCCCAAGGTGCCTCGAACAAAGCTCCCAACAAAGCATCTCCATACCTTTAAATAATACCCTCATCCCTATTGTAGGGTTACCAAATACCTGAACAAGCAAAGGAGGGCATGGATGACTGGAAAGGAGGACAAATAGTATAAGCCACCCAGAGTCACCTGGTTGAATTGGGTGGCTACAGAAACTGAATGAATAAAATAGAATGGGAGAAGAAGAGGATTCATGATTTTTTTTAACTTTCTTAGCATCCACAATAAAAATGGCAGCATTCCCAGGTAGACTAGACAAGAAACAGACCAGATGAGCTTACTCTACTCTACTGTAAGCCGTATTAACAGAATCTCGCAAGTCTGAAAGTACGAATCTCCCACTGTCTCTGCTCACAGCCTGATTAGTTAAGAGGACCCTTTCTGAGTTTCTTTTTCTGGCTGTTATGCAGCTGCGGGCTCCCTGTTCCCACATACCATTACGAAAAATTAGAGTGAAAAACTGCAAATATATGCATGTAGGTTTACTATCTCCTTTTTTGCCAGGCATCTGGTAACCGTACCCTAGCATAGACTCCAGGCTTCTTGGAGAATAGGCCTTGCAAATTCCAACTTGTCCAACTTTCAAGAAACAGAATGCAGCTCCTGCCCTTAAAAAAATATATTCTGCCCTCTGACAGATCCAGAGCCCATCTGTCGCCAACTTCGTTGTTCGTTGGCCCCACTACCACCCAAACGTTGGCTCTTTACGTCAATGCGTAGAGGACATTCACTTGAACCCGGCCCTTCAGATTTGCCTAGGCTGGGAAGGCAAAGAGGCTCCAGAGCTGTTTCTTGGCCTGTGTGGATGGAAATGAAAAGGGAGTTTACCCCTTTGCACCAACCTTTGCTGACAAATAAAGCTAGCAAGGCTTCCATCAGCCCACCTTCTAAGTCTGTGCAAACTTCCATTGGCTGTTGGGTGGAAGGGAAGGAGGTGTTGTCTGCGTGGCTACGTGGACAAAGGTAGGCGGAACTAATAATTTTTTTCTCTCCCTAAAGTTGGGGGTGCAGGAGAAGTGGAGAAGGCAACTCTCCAGCGCTCTAGAGATGGGGAGGCAAGGACGACCTTCATTTTTCAATCCATGGCTGCTTTGCACCTGAAAACCCCTGCAAAGCTCAGCAAGCAGGTCCCTCTATGGCCCAATGGCTGTGTGTGCGCGTGTGTGCGTGCCCGTGTGTGTGCCTGTGTCTATACAAACACACACACAACCCATGCACATTTAACAGAGAGAGACATAAATCCCTCCCCTTCGTTACAAGGAAGGAACTTCTCAAGCTGAACTGCGAGTGGTTTGCCACTGCTCTTGCCAGCCGGCTAGCAGGGAACAGAATGCAGGAGGCGGTGTGGAGTGAGGATGAACTGGGAGTTTTCCATGGCAAAGTCAAGCCCAGTGCCGGTAAGCGAGGCAGCCGTCTTGGCAGGCTGCGGAGCATAATCTCAAAGGCCCCTGAACCCCCCTCCAACCAGAGAGGATGGGAGCATCTCCACCAGGACTGTAAGTGATGCTCTGGGAAAAGAGAGCCGGTGGGGGGGGAGAAGCAGATTGCTGGGCACTGCAGAAGAGTGGGGCGTGTTTAACCTTCACCGGTACGGAGCTGATGTTGCAAAGCTTGGACATTAGAGATGCACCTTTCATTGGTTTCTCTCTTTTTTTAAATGCAAAACAAACAATAACCTTGTGGAAATGGTGAAGGAGGAAGCAAGCATGCACAAATGTGTGTGTGGGGGTTTGGGGTTGTTTTTTTTTTGGAACTAGCATCCTTCAAGAAGCTTTTGATGGTGGCGTGCAAGTGGCTTCCCCCAGGGGGGGCAGGCAAGGGGATTCTGCCATGGGTCTTGACTGCTTTGCAAGTGATCCGAGATGGAAATCCCCCATCCCCTCTTCCTAGGCTACCCATCACCTGTGGGGGGACCGAGACTTGCTCAGAGAAGGGAAAGTAAGAGTTAAAAAAAGGCAAGATAGGAGGCAGGAGTTAATCTGAAAGACGGTAAGGTTGCTTCTCTCTCTTCTCTGCATTAAGGACAATTTGCACGACAGAGTTTTACAGAAGTGACGCCGAGGGAAGCATGGATCTCATTTAAATCTGTAACTTTAGAGGACTTTTCTTCTTTCAGAACACCAGCCTCGACTTGTGCTTGAGGACGCCATTCTTCCTGCCCTACGTGCAGATGGACTAGAATAAAATTATACATACACACCCAAATTGTTGATGGGTGTGTTAATTTTATTTTTGAAGACTTAGGCCAAAATTACCAGGAAGGGGAGCAAACCTATATTTTTGCTCGGTAATGAGAATGTCTTATGTTAAAAGTGCCATAAAATGAATATTGTAGGTACAAAATTAAATATATCTCCAGAGGACGCTTAGCAGTGCTTTTATAGGGAATTCTTAAACAGATTATCTGTTGGAGGGGGGAGCTACCAGGCCTACACAACAGAAGCCCTGCTCCCTTTCTTATGTGCATCGCACTCATGTTTAAAAGGGTAGGACTTGGATTGTGCAATCCCGGGTACCATTTTGACTTTTTTGACCACCGTACAGATCTAGATCTTTCTTAATATTTGAAACTTGTACCTCCTCCCATCCCAAAATGCACACAAGTAAGCCTAGCCATCAGGTTGCGTTGGATTCTTAAATTTTTGATGGGCTTCCTAGGAATCTGATACGGAGAGAAATTGATTGGTTGGGCACTCATGAGCAAAAGGCAAGTTCTCTGAGATCGAAAAAAATGACAGAACTTTGCTGTAATTGAATCTTGGCGTCACGCTTGGACACATGGGCAGGGAAGGGGCTTAGGAACCTTGCCTCCAAACCCACAAATCTTGCTGCTTTTGAAGCAGGGTGTGGATTTAAAGTTCCAGACTTGTTTTCTTGAAGCTGCTCTGTTCCTCTGGCTTAAAAAAAAGTGTTCATTTGATAAAGTGGCTAATGCAGTCCCCTTGTAATGGAATCGATGGAGCAAACAGGGAGTGAGAGAAGGCAGGACCAGGAATTGGGCCAAGCAATGGCAATCACAAAACTTGGAACATCTCTGTTAAGTGACTGGCTGCAGAAACTCTGGGTTGAAGCTGGAGGAGATGGAATTAAAAAGCCAGAGACTTCCTTTTATAGCAAATGCTGAGCAGTGAAGAGGAGGGGGGCTGCTCCTCGTCCAATCTTCCTTTGGCAACCACCCCAAGAAACTTCATCAATGCCTTGACTTGGCCAGACTCCATATTGTTCTGCACACCACCAAACATCATTCCAATGCGGAATCCTAAAAATCTCATTCCTGAGCATCTTCTCCAGCTAGGATGCCTGAGTATAGTTTTGTGGAAAAATCTTGCCCTTCTCAAAAATGCAGTACTAGAAATATGTCATCCTTTGGATTATTACGACCTGGATGATAGACGACTCGATTTGTTATATATCTTACAGCCACAGTTCTTCCAAAAGGCCAGATGCTTTCAGCTTATTTTTTGTCTTACTCATCTCTTTAACCCAGTCTTCTCCAACCTGGTACCGCCCATTAATTTCCAGGTTACTACACGTTCATTGGAAGGGCAGATCCTGAAGCTGAAGCTCAAATACTTTGGCCATCTAATGCGAAGAGAGGACTCAATGGAGAAGACAGAGATGCTGGGAAGGATTGAAGGGAAGAGGAGAAGGGGACGGCAGAGGATGAGGTGGTTGGATAGCATAGTTGGTGTGATGGGTGTGGGTTTAGGTGGACTGTGGGAGACAGTGCAGACAGGGAGGCCTGGCGTGCTGTGGTCCATGGGGTCGCGAAGAGTCGGACATGACTGAGCGATTGAACAACAACAACACAAGCTAGAACAGCTATGCCTGAGAATCTAGAAGTTGAAGTCTACATTTGTGGAAGATACCCCAACTAGAGAAGATAATGCTTCTCTACTAAAGGGACAACTTAGATTACCTCTCCCCGAGGACTTCATCTTATGGCTGATGGAGATTGATGTCCAGAGCATTTGGAAGTCATCAGGTTGCCTAGCTCTGCTCTGATATCATGCAAGTGGCTGCTGTTTTATAAATCACAAGATGAGAAACCCCTGCCCCAAGAATTTAACAATCTCTAATGGAAGACCAGGATAACAGAAAGGAATTGAAACTGCAGGCCAAAAGAAGAGAATACGGATTCACTTCAGTGACATGTATTTACTGGATGATTAAGGATATGAGACTGTAGGGGGCTGCACCAAGACTTTGTGGGAAAGCTGTGGGGTTGAGTGGGAATCTGCAGAGTGAAAGAGAAAATGTGTGATTAAGCAGACAGTAAAGAATAGAAAGAGCAGAAGGCTTTGGAGCAGAAGGGGAAAATGCCACACCTAGGGCTGACCAAAATAGTTGATAGACATAGGGGTCAGTTGGCTCATCTGGAGTGTTGAGAGCATATTGTGTGTGCTTGCACAGAATGGCTGCTAAGGGGAGCCTAGCCAGTCACAAACATCTGTTTCCCCAAAGGACATAGATGAGGTTGATGTCTCTGTATGTTCTCATTAATCCAGGTCATGATTTGTCGCAAAATTGAAAAAAAAATGCAAAACTTTCTCAAAAAAGGCAACTGGACTTCTATTAGTAGATGTGAACAGAAACATTTCATCTCCTATCCAGGAGATTTTCTCAATCCATGTGGAAAAGGAAGAGGTGGCAAGAATATAGGCACTTCTCCGAAGGCAGGATGCAGGACACAAACCGGAGAAAGTTCTCGCATAAGAAGCTCAACAGAGTGACAGTCCTGAGCAAGGGTCAGCACAATAACACATCAGAGGAGGCTGAAAGGTTTTTGTGCCGAGGAGCTCAAGCTTCATTGTACACAGGAGACGATTGAACAGATAAGGTTGTCCTCTGTTATCCACTTTTCCAAGATTTTCCATCATCCCAGCCTTTGTCTTTTTCTGGACAAGTGGACACACTCCCATAAAAGAATTGTAACTGATCACCATGTTCCTTTCTGGAAAATGCTTATGGACTCAGAGGCATTCTTGACCATGAAGGAGATACTGAACATTAGA
Source organism: Acrochordus granulatus (assembly GCA_032468055.1). Lineage (NCBI taxonomy): Eukaryota > Metazoa > Chordata > Lepidosauria > Squamata > Acrochordidae > Acrochordus > Acrochordus granulatus. The sequence goes on along the minus strand of JANHZU010005665.1, from coordinate 11,557 downwards.
GCTTTGTGGCAGGTTTCCCCTTTATTATAGGGCAGGAACATATGATGAGTGATCAGGATGCTGGTGGTAAGGTAGAAGCTCCTCTGGGTCTTTGCAAGTAAAGACAACTGTTTGGGATAGATCCAGGGGCAGAAGGACTTGAGTTAAAAGGTTGAAGAGGGGACACCGTGTTCCGAGAAGGGAAGGTGTGAATCACCCTGGCGACGAAGCCCTGAAAGAAGCAGGGGATCTCGGAGATCCCGAAGGAGAAGATCAGATAGGGAAGACTGCAGGAATCTAGCAGGAAATAACTAGGCCACAACTTCAGTGCTCTTGAGGATGCGCCCCTGCCTGCCCTGATGAGGAAGTCAGGGAGCTGCACGTGCTGTAGTGCGACAGTTTCTTCCTAAATCTGCCCCGGGTAGCGGTAGCATCGGTGCTTCCAGCTAAACCCGTTTCAAGAATCGCCCATTTCTTTGCCTAGCTCCGCGTCTTCATTCACCCAACGGGTCAGTGGCTAGCCTACCAGCAGCACTGGCGCATGGGCGTTCTCGCTTGCGACTGCGCTCCTTCACCTGTGCGCCTGGTGCACTGCAGTGCTGTCCAGACTGCAGAAATCCAGGAAAGGGGATCATCTGGCAACGAGGTGAAATGCGTCATGCGATGCCTCTCAGTTCAGACTGGAAGAAAGAGCCGTTGCGCGTTCCCTTGCCGGTTGAGAAGCGTCACTTTCCAAAGGGATGTGCCAGGGAGAGAGGAATTCCCGCTCAAGACATTTCCGTCGATTCAAGAAGTGCTGGAGATCGGCTGGGGCATCAGTCACATCGCTGCCTGTTTATCAAACTGACATGCTGCCAGTCTTCTCATCAGCTTCCGGTCCCAGTCCCGAGGCTGATCCATCAGAACCAAATGGGCCCAGCCTGCCCCCTGTTCCCTCTTTGCGTACTTAAAACACACCAGAGCGGCTGCCACTACTGTTCTCTATGCGACAGACGCTCCTTGATTTATGACCGTTCGTTTAATGATGGTTCAGAGTTAAGACGGTGCTGAAAAAGAGGGCGCTATGATCCGTGCTTGAAGTGAGGACCGTCGCTCTGCCCCCTCCGTCAACAGGATCGCAGTTTGGACGCTCGGCGACCTGCGTGTATTTATGACAGCTGCGGTGGCCTGTAGTCAGGCGATCGTGACTTGCAACTTTTCCGGGTGGCTTCCAACAAGCGAAGTTATTGAGGGAAACCAGATTCGCTTGAGAGCTACGTGATTCACTTAACGACTGCAGTAAAAACGGCCATAGAATGGGGTCTGGTCACACGATGATTCACTTCAGGACCGTGTTGCTTAGTGACTGAAATTCCAGCCCCGCTCGTGGTCGTAAGTCAAGGACTACCTGTAGCCAGAAACAAGTCTCCAGTTTGCCCCTGCGAGCAGGTCCCTTTGTTGCTCGCTGCCAGCATGCTCTCGGAACGCATGTTCCCCAGACGTGGGCTGCCCGGCTTCCTCTGCCAGTGTGACTTCTGGCATGATGGGAACGCAGGCAGAACCTTCTGACAGTTGCCGTCCAAAGCATGGGGAGGGTGTCAGATCGCAGACGCTGACCTGCCACTTGAGAAGTGGAGCTGCCAAGGAGCCGGTTTTCTGCATGCGCTGCATGGATCCTCCCACAGCGACAGCCGCTCCACGAAGACTCTCCGGTGGGACAGGGGAGATTCACGGAGGACTTTGTCAAGGGGGAGCGAGCTCTCGCTTCATCGCCCTTGCCATCGCTTGCCTACCTTTATGCTTTATTTATTTTAATTGTAATGGCCTTGATTGTTTCGAGCCCCCCAGAGTCGCTGAGGAACAGGTGGCTTTATGAGAATTATGCCTGAAAGAAAATAGGGCCAAGCCAGGAAAGAAGCAGGGCAAGGGGAACCGTTGGTTTCATTTCATTTCAACAGAAATGGGCAAATACCGAAACATAAACTTGCCAGCCGCATTCTAGCCTGGCACACGGACTGAGTGTCGCATTCAGTCTGGGTGGCTCCAGAAACCTAGATTAATTGAACGTGCCCTATGTGAAGAGACCTGCCAGCGGTGTCTGTGGGTATCGTGAAAAAGACAAGAGAGCCACCAGAAAGATGCGATCAAAACTCCCCTTGCGTTTTAAATGTGTGTTGCGCCTGTGGTTCACATAAAAAGCAGGCAGACTTTGGATCACACCATCGTGGCTGCCATTATGACTTTTTTTGACCATCCCTGCAACGACCCTGACAGCTGCAGTTAATCTAAAGATAACCTGTCCTTTGTAGTTGTCAACTATTCACTTCTGCCCCATAGAAACATTCCAGGAGTCTCATGCAGCTCAGGAGACCTCTGAGGAACACCCTAAGGACTGCATAATCTCCCTCCCTCCCTCCATAGCCCACTCCTGTTTGTGCACCCACTGTGAGGCTCAAAAGAACAGGCTCACTCTGTGCAGTTCTAATCAACAGGTGCATTGAAGCTACAAGGTCACAAGAATTTCTCCAAGTGCCCACCAAGCACCTGGACTCCCCAGATAAGTCTAATGGTCTTCATGAGGGGTTGGACCTTTGGTGTTTGTGCATGCGTAGCAACTCCAAGCTGATCCCCTCTTCACCCCTGGCTCTGCCCTTCCTTCTCCCGCAGACAGTGAACTGCTAAACAAGGGTGATCAAGAAGGCTGGGAATGGGAGTTGATATCATCATTATATGGATAGTACCCAATCATACATCCCATCACTGCCTGGACAGATGACATGGTAGAAATGCTGACCCAGTGCCTAGAGATGGTCAGGGTCTGGAAGGGAAAAAAAGACTCCAATCCCTCCAAGATAGAGAGGCTTTGAGTTCATGAACCGAATGATACTAGGGTAATTCCCACTCTGACTCCGGATGGAATTAGATCCCTCGGTTCAGAGTCGGTTCATTCTCGAGAAGCCCTCTTGGACTCATCTCCTGCTTGAAGAGTAGGTGGCAGCTGTGGCCAGGAGAACTTTGGCACACGTATACCCGGTGTGCCAATTGCAAAATTCCTGGACCAACAGGATCTGCATGCATTCGTGCTCTGGTCCCCTCTGAAGGGATTGCTGTAAGGTGCTGCGCATGTGGCTGCCCTCGAAGAGCATTTGGATGCAGGATGCAGTGA
>JANHZU010005664.1:45105-66802 GCA_032468055.1 Acrochordus granulatus | reverse complement strand
GAGAAATATCAACAACCTCAGATATGCAGATGATACCACTCTAATGGCAGAAAGTGAGGAGAAATTAAAAAGCCTCTTGATGAGGGTGAAAGAGGGGGGGGGGAAAGCCAGTAAAAGTTGGCTTAAAACTCAACATTAAAAAACTAAGATCATGGCATCCAGTCCCATCACTTCCTGGCAAATAGAAGGGAAGAAATGGAAGTAATGACAGATTTTACCTTCTTGGCTCCAAGATCACTATGGATGGTGATTGCAGCCATGAATTTAAAAGATGCTTGCTCCTAGGGAGGAAAGCTATGGCAAATCTATATAGCATATTAAAAAGCAGAGACATCACCTTGCCAACAAAGTTCCCTATAGTCAAGGCTATGGTTTTCCCAGTAGTTATGTATGCTGTGAAAGCTGGACCATAAGGAAGGCTGAGCATTGAAAAATTGATGCCTTTGAATTGTGGTATCGGAGAAAACTCTTGAGAGTCCTTGGATTGCAAGGATATCAAACCAGTCAATACGAAAGGAAATCAACCCTCACTGGAAGGACAAACACTGAAGCTGAAGCAAAAATATTTTGGCCATCTAATACAAAGAGAGGACTCATTGAAAAAGATAGTGATGCTGGGAAAGATTGAAGGCAAAAGGAGAAGAGGACAGCAGAGGATAAGACGGTTAGCTAGCATCATTGACACAATGGGCATGGGTTTGGGTGAGCTCCAGGAGACAGTGGAGGTCAGGGAAGCCTGGCGTGCTGTGGTCCATGGGGTCAGAGATGATTTAGCAACTGAACACTAACAACAAGTCAAAATGACACTATTAGAGCAAGGGAAAGCCTGTAAGCTATGACTGCAAATCTTACAGGGTAGAATAAATACTTTGGTGGTGTTACCAGTATGATGTTGAGATTTATTCCATTGAATTGTACTAGGTTTTATTTTTATATATGAACAAAATTGATCTTCAGATAATCAGTATGGTTTTGGGTGAAGCAACTTTTATGATTTGATCTCAGCATGCAAACAAGACTTATGTGCCCATCTGTTGGATCCCAGCTAGTTCTATTTGCTGTATGAAAAGGCACTTTCTTCCCCCCTCCAACTAGAGATGGGGAAGAGCTGGTATTACCAACAGACCTCTTTTCATGACATGGAAATCCACAAGATTACCTGTCACTTAGGATAGATGGTCAGAAACGAGAGGGGATATGCTGCAATATGGAAAATATCTCTTAACTTTTATCATAAGCATGGCTTTTACTTAGAGAGGAAAACACTTTAAATAATAAGAAGCACTGAAAAATACATTTCTTTTAAAGCTGCCCATTCTAATTTTTATTGACTAAACACATGAATAATTTTAAAATGTTTCCCAAGACTTTTAGATGAAAGCTCAGCCTTCACCAATGTCTTTCTTACAACATATTGAAAACAATTGACCTGGAATATTTCTTCCTAAATTTAGCACTATTGACTAAGATCCATGTATCCATAAATCTTACAAATAACTTACAAGATGAAGTCCATATGCTAAAGTGGGCTGATGTTTGTTAGAGATATTTGTGGGGGACACATGGAACTTTTTAGTGTGCTTTTGTGTGTTTATTTGGGGAAAAAATAACCATAATTGAAAACTTATGAATTCATCAAAGATTCCTGTGTTGGTGCACCAAAGAATGATTGACCTTTGAGTACAAATATACAGAGATATATACAGTTTCAAAGGATTTAACAAGTTGCTCTAGTATTTCAGTTGTCTCAGAGACTGAGAACACTGAGAACACTAGTGTTATTAACTAATGCTGTTGCTGTAAATGTTGCTATTGGGTTCCATCTGACAGATAATATTTATCTCTTAACACAGCATATGTTAAAAATTCATCATTATCATCAATTAGCTGATCCAAAGTCAATATCCATGCTTCCATACAATGTTTATAAATTACTGTCTTTTCCCCTAGTTTTAGAGTTGGCTTTCTCCACATAGTCAGTCAAAATTGTGGGGAAGAAGAGTTAAATCTTTTTGATTAAACATTCCATTCCATGATTTCCTAAGTAACTTAATTGTTTTCAGAGATACTAGAATTTTAATATATTTAAATCCTAATACTGCCCATCCAACCAATGGCATATATGTGTATTCCATAATTGCCCAAATTGGAAAATTAACACCAAATGTTGGGTTCCAATATTTAATACTTGACAATAAGTAATCATGGTGCCATAGCTCCAAATTAAAACAAACTGAATCCTCCTTCATTGATTGGTAATTGCATTTTCTATAAAGATATCAGAAATGAAGAGACTCATAAAAATTTTCTGAACAAAGATGTTATTTTCTGAAAATATTTTCTGGATATGTAGACTGGAATTCATTTCAGAATCTAAATTAATCTGGGAATAATATTCATTTTAAGAGTGTTTACCTTTCCCCAAAAAGTGAAGTTTAACAATTTCTATCTGTTAATATTTGAAGAAATCTCTCTATGTATTACATGCTACTAACTAACTGAGTTACTTTTGATGTACACATACCTAAATATTTAATGGATTCAGTACAACTATGGAATTGATATCTTTTAAATGGGCAGTGAAGATGCTGGGCTTGTTGCCTGGAAGGTCAAGAGATATGTACAGAATTACAAATGGTGAGTTCCCATTGTCTGCTTAGTTCCTGCCAACTTAGCAGTTTGAAAGCATATAAAAATGCAAGTAGGTAAATAGGTACCATTTTGGTGGCAAGATAACTGCATTCAGGCACCTCGATGTATGATTATGCCAACCACATGACCATGGAAGCATCTTCAGACAAACACTGGCTCTTTGGCTAAGAAACAGAAATGAGCACCACTCCCTAGAGTCAGCCATGTCTAGTAGGGGAAACCTTTACCTGAACCAAATTTTCACCAATTAGTATCAATTTTGATTTGGACCAATAGATAGAATATTCTGGTGTTTTGCTAAAGGCATATATCATTTTCATCAACACTGGAATAGTAGTATGAAGTTTAGAAATAAACAAAAGAATGTTCTATCCAAACAAAAACAATATGTTTTCGTCTGAGTTATATAAATTTCTATAAATTTCTGTGTTGTCTAATAGCACAAGCCAAGGTTCCACTCAGATACTAAACAGCAAGATTGAAAATGTACATTCTTGTCTAGTTCCTCTGAATAGTGGGAAAGCAGGTGAATATGCCATTAACCATTACTTTCTCTGTGGGTAACTCCTATAGTATTGTGGTGGAATGTGATCTGGATTCCCAGGAGGGAGAGGCTACATACCAGAGGAGCAAGAGATAGTGAACTTTAGATGTTTGGTTGGGAGGAAGAGGCACAAGATAGCTCCTCTCTAAGAGTTCTCAGAGTATATCTTTAGTGATGCGACTAGTTTGCTGTAATTTGGCAAGATTTCTGTCTACAGGTAAGGAACAATAAAGGAAACTGCTTTGAAGTAATACAGTGCGTCTTTTTTGATTTTTGGAGCCTGACAAGTATCTTTAAATTTGTTTACATGAATGAATGCTTGGACTCTGCTACATTGGTATAGAAAAGGACTATCAAAAACAACATTATGTTGGAGAAGTAATAAGGGTACACAGAGTTATGTACAGAATTACAAATGTATTACCCTGGAACAGAGATCCTGAGGTTTTGTGGAGAGGTTCTGAGGCATTTCTCTGCAGCGAGTAGAAAGATTCAGGATAGCCGTAGCAGCCATGTGTGCTGCTTCCATGTCATGGGTATAGTCAAAGCTGCTCTTGCTGCAGGTACTGCTGGCGCTGCTGCCTCCTCCACAGCTCATATTGCTGCTGCTGCTAGGTGCATAGCTGCTTGTTGTGCTGCTGGTTGGGCTTGAATTCTTACAGTAACGTTTAGCTGTGGAAAAGAAATAGGACAAGAATGACTCAAAAGGACTGTATGGACAGCCATTAAGATGCAATGCCATCTTCAGAGAGTCATCTGCTGAACATTTTCTTACATACAGATCAGATTTAGTAGAAGTGACACTGAGGATGTGAGTTTACTTCATTTTTGCACTCTGGAATTTCTCACAAGGAAAAAAATGCTACAAACAGGAAAACAAACAAATGCATTTTATTCTAAAGCAGACTTTCCCCTCCTATTGCCCTCCAGATCATCCCACTGTTGTCTATATAGTCTAACCTATCCAGAAGCACAAGAAAGAAATCTGTGAGTAACTTTTGATATCATTGGACAAAGACCTGGCTGGTTAGAAGGAAGGAAAAGACAGGCAACTTTAATGTTGGTTACCTACCAATCCCACTAAAGGAGCTTGAACAAAACAATGTACAGTATATTCCTGAGACACAATACAAAGAAACTCACTTCAAAGAGATTTTGCAGCTTAAAAAGATGCAGTTCTCCGTAAAACCTGGACCTCCGGATCTGGTGCCTTCCCTCATTTCTTGACTGCCTCTTTTTTCTGAAAGGCTTTGCCTATCTTTTGCTCATCATCAAAATTGTTTACATAAAAAACATGTCAGAAGGTCCATGGGCAGACATACATGCAACAATAATGGCTAGTAGACTATTAAGCTCTGAAGTACATTTTACATTCAAATGTTGAATCACAAATTTCTTATGTTTTGCAAATGGAACAAATAACTTCAGTCGGAGTTCATAAAATGGCACAGGGGGAAGAATTAAAAATGCCTATTCTTAATTCAATGTTGTATTCATACTATGTAATAATTCACTCTCTACAAATTTACAGAGCAGCTGCTATTCATTCTTTTAAGAAAATCACTGGAGAACTTACTTATTTTTTTAAATCAAATTAATCTAGCACATTATAGCAACAAAATTCTTCCATGTGTTTCACAACTTCATAATATGATTTTTTTAAAAAATGTGTTGCTCCAAGTTAAAAATGATGCTCTAGTGAATGGTCACTATGAAGAAGGTCAAAACCCATTTAACATTTAGTATGTGAAAACAGGTCTTAGAGAAGTGCTTTCAGTGGTGTCTGTAGGATGAGTCAAAAAATCTGGATGGATATTGCAGCAGTGTGATTCTAGCCCCATCCTTCTGTACATGTCAATACATTTACAAAAGTGCTTGACTCCTCAAAGATTTTGAAATACATTTTGAAGACTTCCATCACCATATTACAAGATGATGATGATGATCATAGATGATATTGGAAATCTCCTTTCTTAAACTTCATTTGTTCATTCATTCATTTGGTATGGTTACCCATCTCAGATTCCCAACTTATTCACATAAGATTTAACTTAAATAATATCTATGGATCTCGAGCAGCAGTTATGTCTACTGGGGCTACTTGGCAGATTTACTGCTTCATTAGGGATACAAGTTATCAAATTGAATTTTGATAATTAGGTTTCTTAAATATAATGGCATGAAAAATAACAGTTTGCTTTTGATTTCAGTCATCTAAGAAACTGATATCTGCATGATTCAAACTAAATAAATCTGTTTAGCTTCACTAAGTTTGAACAATCACAGCGAGATTCCAAAATAATAGGTATTGGAAAAATGCCCTTATCCTTTCCTGCAACAAATTATTAACAATCTTGAGATATAAAAGGAAATAATTTTGATAAAAACAATGACTGCAAATGTAATACAGGCAATCATAAAGAACAATACTATAATGAAGCTGGTCTTATTAAAATAAGGCATTGACTGTATCTTGCATCCAGATCTTGCATCCAGACCAGCTTTGATTCTATGATATCTCAGAGATAAAATTCTCTTGAAAGTATAGGAAAACATAAACATATCATATATTAGAACAAAATCTAAACAAAAAATCTAAACAAAATCTAAACAAAATCTAAACAAAATCCTATCTAATGTAGTGATACATTAGAATTCTATCTTATGTGGTAACCACAGCGGTTAACTGGATTCCTGTAATGAAGAATTTTCACTTGCAGAACCTAAGTGCAATTCTGTCCACTGCCCTAAAATTGGTAAAGAGATATATTCCACAGAAGATATCATAATGAGGAAATGCTACAATAATGACCTCTATCTTTGAATTTCAATTTTTTTACTAAGCTATCCCCTATAACTCCAAGATTTCTTTTCCAATATGTCACTATCATCTCAGATCCCATTAGCATATTGGAGTAAGGATTTTTACCCTAATATTGATAACTAGCAAAATATCAGATTATTCATACCTCTAATTTCTGTCCATAGGGTTTTAATATATAATATAGTATCTGAATGTGAAAAACTTGTAAAAATAAATAAATACAAACATAAAAGGAATTGGTGTTCTATTAACTTGTGCAATAGAAATAAACATATATATCATGCCTTTATCGACTTGCTTTTATGTTATAGCTATTATTTTGAAAAAAGCCCTTGTCAATCTTATATATTGCGTGCATATCCATCACCCTACAATTTTCTTGATGATCTTTGATACATACTTTGCATCAACATTAAATAGAAGCTCAAACATCCAGTGGTTTATGTGTTAAACTTCTGATTAAGTTTGTAACTCAAGTTTAATGCTAAATCATTCACAAAGCTGATCTGAATGTTACCTATTCTTCTTCATACAGAAGTCTGCTAGTGAGTTTTTTAAAAATGTTCTTATTTTTGCTCTTTTACAAGATGCATATTTTGCTTTCTGATAGTTATATAAACTTGAAATTAAGGTCAAGCCTATTGTTTTTATATTTTTAGATATCAGAATTTGTATTAGATCCACATAGAAAGTAAGTTCAATAGTAAAATTTCACTGCATTATATTACAATACATGTACAATAGTACATGCAGTTATTTAAAAATGTCACAACTATAAATGTTTTCTAATGGATTAAGAATATACATCTCATACCATCATATCCTTTGGGGGATATATCTCTGGATTGTACTTTGGGTGCTATGGCTCTCTTGCCATACGCGTGGTTGTCGTAACTGTTATATTCAAATGTGGTCTTAGAGTATTTCTCTAGTTCCTTGGCCAAGTTGGAGCGCGGTGTTGTGGTAGGAACATTGTTCCTGTATCCATACTGAGGAATTTCCAACTGCTTAACAAAACACATGGGCCTAGAAATGAAAAAAAGAAAGAAAAAAGAAAGACATGCCTTATTAGAAGCATAATAGCATAATACATAATATATAATCATGATCATATTTTCAATTAATTAATTACATTCAGATGGTAGCACTGTTTTATAGTTTTGTTTTGCGATTTACATTTCAGCAAGATACCTCTTTGTTGAACAAAAACTGAAAGCAAATGAATTGCAATCCCAATATGTGATTAAGATTATAGAAATAGGGAAAAGTCCTCTTAAAAAGTATTTTTAAGCTTAGGCAATGTAATATTTTTTTAAAAAAATATATTTTGATCTTCTATGCGAAACAACAAAATAATTAGCAAGTGTCTTGGCATATTACTAACCTCCAGAATGGTATCTTAATCTAGAATAACCAAAGTGGGAAATATATGGTTTGATAGCTAGGTTATTCGCTAACTTCCTAATACTCAGTGATTAAACTGTGTTAGACCTACCTTCTACTGCTGATCTTGAAAGTGTTTTATGCTTTATCCATTTCAGTTCCCTAGAAGAACCCAAGTTGCTGGGAGACCTTATACATCTCATATCTACTTTTTCTTACTTAGCCAGTAACCATTTAGATCAGAAATGGCTGAGTATGACTATGAATTTTGTTTAAAAGACATTATGATTTGATTACTGATTTCAACTATTTATTTCCTTTTTTGTAAATACCAATGGCATACCAATGAGAAATACAAGTATTTCTCATCTTTGGGAGAATTATCATCTTTATAATTCTCGTTCCTTTTTTATACACCATGATAAAAGATGAAGGATGTAAAAGATTTTACCTCCTTGCTTCACAAGTATATGAGACTGTGGGATGTGATTGTATAACATCTGAACAGTCTCTGAGGGCAACCTAATAGTATATATTTTCATTCAGATACATTCAAATTGTTCTCAATATTTAGATATATATTTATGTATACATGAAACATAATAATTACTTGTATCTTTTGATTTTCTTTCATGTGTGAGACAATGCATTATTCAAAAATGTTTGGACTGGAACATATACAGGCTTTTGAAGCTGTCAAGGCCAGAAATAACATGCCTGCCACTAGATAAAATCAAGCAATCTAATTTTTAATCTCATCCAAGATTTAAAAATGAGTAGCAAAGAATCAGTTGGTATATAAGGATGGCAGAAGGTAAAATACATTGAAATCCCAGAGCAGACATATACCTAGATTCCTGGATCCTGTAGTAACTGATATTTGGTGTTATAAAAATTTCTTTTGCATCTGTAATTAAAATAATTAATCTATTTTAGCCTCATTCTTGAATCTTCTATTGAATTTATAAGTTCATGTCTGTATTTCTAAAGAGAGATTTATTGCCAAGATTAGGTGAAGCTTGGTCAATTAATATGAACTGAAATAAATAAACTTCCTCTTTGGCTGCAACAAATTCTGGGTTTATTCTAGATTTTACATTTCATAATCTCTTAAAAATAAAAACAAAAAGTACATGTTTTAATGCAGCTAATTCCACTCATAGTGTAAATGGAATTTCCCCAGGAATCACTCTCTATTGGAAATGGTAGTAATCTACCACTAGACAGTCAATGTTGTAGCAGTTGCTGATGCCAAAAGCAAAATAATTTTCCTTTATCAGTCAATGTAAAAAATGAAGCACTATAGTTGCTAGGATAGTTCTTAATTTCCTTTATAACAGAAGGTCCTGCACATAAATGTATGGATTACTTATGAATTACTCTGTTTGAATTTAAGAAGGAGGGGATATAGCAATAAACTGAACTTAGTAAATACAGTATAAATAATACAGGACAAGCTTCAAAATATTCATCTTAAATAGCTATAAAAGATAAAAGTAATGGAAAAGTCATATCAGAGGTGACAATGTAACTCAGATCACTTACCATAAACTGAAAGGCATGACAAGCTTATAGGCAAAGCAAAATTGTCAAAATTTTGATTTGAGGCATCTGCATTCAGATGCTGTTTTTCACCAACTTCCTTTCCGTGGCATTTGACTTCTCATTAAAGAAAATCTGGTTCTAGCATAATAATAAGACTATTCTAATTTTTCTTCTGACAGTAAAAAGAGCATAAAATAATTATATTTTTGTTTGCTAGAAAACTATCTCAAAAATTGACAAAATTGTTTCTGAAAGTATAAAAATATATGGAACATAAAACTCCATCTAAAAACTTTGCACTGTTCCTGAGCATGAGCATCTGTTACTCATCTGAAAAATAATTTTTCTCAGGCAAGTAGCATGGGGAAAAACTACACTAAAAATTATGGAACATGTGCATCTCATGTTACTTCTATCCCTCCATTACATTGCAAAATATGCCATAAAATACTTATGAAATTTTTAAATTCTTGCTTTATAATATCCACATGATTTGTTATGTTAATTATACTCTAAATCTCAAATTTTCTAATTATGAAAAATGGGTAGACTTGAAAAGAAAACTATAAGCATCATACATTTCTGCAATTGCAGGGCAAAGTTAATATCAGTGGTATCATAAAACTAAAACATTAGGTACAAAATATTTCTGGATATTTATTAGGAATGTAGCTTTTACAATAAGACTTCTTATTACACATGACTCCAAAGAAACCTCAAAGAGGCCCCAGACAACATTTTTCCTCAACAGTTTTTAATATCATGATATAAAGTGATATTCCACTGCATTCCACTACACTAAATATGAGGATATACTACTATTTAAGTAGAAAGATCTGCTGAGATCTTATATTGCTCATTAAAAAGATCTATCCCAAGTAGACTTCTGAGTTTTCAGATCTGACCCACAGAACATATTCACTATGAAGAATTCTTGAATAGCTTATTTTCTTAAGGCCCAGTAACATTAGAAATATCATTATGATGTACATCACTGGAATCTAAATTATAATTTCCAATTCAGACATCCTATAATCTCTAATTCCTATAATAAATAATTTTCTTAAAACAGAAATCTTTGAGAAGAAAGATATGGGGAAATATGGTAAATTCTGCTGCTTTATCTTGGAAAATGTGCTACCTCCCCCTAAATTGGTAAAATGATAGCAGCTGGGATCTTTCCACTGTATGAGAATAAACTTTAGGAATTAATTTCTTTTTATCAAGCCTGACTCTCAAATTCCTCAGAATCATACCTTTCTTGCTTGTATTAAGCAAACCCCTAAGATTCTGCGCCAGACAAACACTGGAGCCTATACTCAAGAGGAATGAGATGGTTCATGAATTATTGGCAGAAATAAAAGTATGAACTGTATAAATATGTACATCAGCATTCTTCTTCTTTTTCTTCTTCTTTTTTTCGAAAGATACAAAGCCAGCCAAAACATAAAACTATAAAGCCAGTCAGTCTTCTTATAATTTTTAAAGTCTATAAATGATACATTTTTGAATTATAATTTTAAACTTGAAAGCTAAATGTTGAAAGTAGGGCTTCTGGTTTTCATTTAAACTGATATTTACTAGTAAACGCCTGCTGGAAAAAACAAGACTTACCGGTAAATATTAGTTTATTTCCCAAAGATATCAACCTTTTTCACACTGTTCATAGATTCAGAACTCCAGCAGGCAGCTTTACACCAAACAATGCCTAAGACAAAAATGAGCTTTTCAGCTTTATTGATATTTGCCAAAAAAAGAAGAGAAACATTACCCACCCACCCCCAGAGTATATTGGTAGGCATATAAAGGCTGAAAACAAGATCCAGAAGCCCTAATTCTAAATACTGATTCAAGGGTGAATTTTTTAGTGCTAAGATTAACTTCTTATTCAATTAATCTTGAATGCACTATTAAGTGTTAGAGAACTCTGTATACCTCAAGACACGATCTGATGCCTGGTTTGATTTGGATGCATCACAGCTCTGATGCTTCTCTTGAGCTTTAGCCAGTTTCTCTGCTGCAGCAATAGGACATCCAGAGAGGCTGCAATTACAGAAAGAAAATGTAATTGTCCCATCCAGTATAGCTTCACAGAGCTCTTTTTTTTTGTAAACGTAAAGGAGAAGCTGGCCGAATGGGTGGAGGAGTGGGAGCTATGTCTTGATACCCAGCATTCATCCTCTAGAATGCAAATATCTGCCTTCAAAATCACAGGATTGACATAAAAGATTAAGTCCTGTTCCATTATACATGACTAATTCTCTTGATCTTGTGACCTATCAAGCCAGATAGAATATCCCAGATACAGATTGTGACAGTCCAGGTGCTTAATTATCATTGTTTCTGCCCTCCCACTGTTTTTACAAAAACAAAGCGTAATGAGCTGATGATTAGCCACCATGAAGCTGGTAAGCCACAAATTATACTTTAGTTTAGAGTTCTTTGTAAATGTTCAGGAGAACTCTGCTGCCAGGCAAATAGAATATAAACCTAAATATGCAATACTGCTGGCAGAATTTCTAGTGTTATCTGCCAACAGTATTGTCTGCTGCTGCTATTGTCACTATTAAAAAACAGAGATAAATAAGGCTGTAATCCTTGCTTATTTGAAAGTGAGCAGCACTGAATTCAGTAAGGTTTACTTTAGTGGGACTAGTTAGGACATATCTTTAAATAAACTTGTATAGATTGTAATTCACAAATCTAAGTGTAACAAAAGAAGAAAATATGCACTTGCTGTTGAAACTGATAGAAATTCTCTTAGGAGAATCTGGGCATCAATCCATAAGGACACAATTAATGTAATGAAATATAAAGAAAAAAATTGGAAAGTTAAACTACAGCACAAATCACTATACAACTATCAAAAATTTTCTAAGAGTCAAATCAAATTAAATCAATTCCTGCTGTCTATTCAGAATCATAATCCAAACCATTTTAGAGAAACTATTGTACAATATTGTACATAATATTGCCCAAGCATAGCCTATAGTCTAAAAAGTGCGGAGTATAGACTACATTGAGCCAACAACTTCCTTTTATGCTCCCTTGAAGTCAATTAGATTGGTGGGACCAAAGTTTTCCTTCCTTCCTTAGCAAAACTTTGTGATCATCAGGTATCCTTCATAACTAAAGTAGTTCTTTGTAAGCATCAGGACAAAAGGCAAATAAACAAAAATAGTTCCAAATGACATTTCTTAATCTCCTCAAACACACTGACCATCTTAAATAAAGACTTCTAAGAATCTTGAATTCAGAACTGAATTCAGAATTCAAAAACTTCTGAAAAGAATATAGTTTTAAATCCTGAAACTTTTTCATGGTGCCATGATGACAAACAGAACTGTGATAAGGTACTAAGGGAACCAAATACAAAAGCTAGACCAAACAATAATGTAAAGGCATCAGGCTTCATTGCACCAGATCCAGGCTCAGTTGATTCAGAGCTTGATTCAGAGCTCCAATCTCACAGTGAGTAGGAAAGTTACTGCTAGAAACTAGAAAAGTGGAGAAACCACGGGTACATCAAGAAGCATAATCTATTCAGGAGAAGACTCATATAAATAAATTAGGACATTTTCTGGAGTTGTGAGGATATTATAATGCACCATTATAGCTCATCTGAATATATCTCAGGTTTAGTTCCTAGCCTTTTTTGAAGCACTGATCTTGCTTGACACTATCTCCTTGTGAGAATCTTGACTTTTTGAATGCATACAGTAATTCAATAATATGATTGCCTGATAGATTTAAAGCTTGAATTTGTTTGCTGGGTAACTCCAGCTAAAATAGTCTAAACACTCCATAATATTATCATATCCATAATTACTCAACATGGTGAATATTTTTATATAACTATGTAGATTCTCTTTTGCAACCAGTTTTGTATTTGGTAAATATACTTTTTAAAAAGCATTAGTTTTTAGGATTTTATATGAACTGAATGGACAATAAAAAAGAAGCTCCTATTTGCCCGCCTCTACTGTTAAAATCTTATACTGAAAAATACTTTGCCCAGTATGAATATGATCGATCAGTGTGATATAATTTCTGTGAAATAAGCCAATGTGTCAAAGTGTGGTTAGATTCTGCCCTCTGTAGGAAAGTATGGATAACATCCTAAAGAAACTTAGCTTGGAAAAGCCAAGTGCATGCAATCAGCTTTGAAATTTACCTTAGTCCTGAATTAACAGTGTTACCATGACCCAATCAAGCATCGGACTACAATCTATCTGGACCTTTCAAGATGAGCCCCCAAAGCATTTTGATGTTTCCCACCCTGCAGGGACTGTGAAAGTCGCTGAAACAGTAGATCTGCCTGCTCAGAGAGCTGAATCTTACCTTCGATGAGAATTCCTGTTGCTATTTACGTGGCCCCGGCCTGTGCAGCCTGGTGTAGGACACTTAAGAACGTTTTCATGCATGGCAAGAACTTGACAAGAAGAAGAAGGAAAGGAAACAGCGGAGTGTGGAAACAACAACAAGAAGAAAAAGATTTCAAGTCCAAGTTTATAGGAAGCTATTTTAGTACAAAGCAAGATTCATTAACGATCAGCATTTCTGAAAACAGACATGGGGTAGGCAGAGCCAATCAAGCCTGGGGAGGGAAAGAAGGTTTGCAGTGTATTTATTAATGCAGTATGATGTTAAAACATTCAGGGTTATGGAGGGAAGGCAACCTAACAGTTAATGTGTCTCTGGGTGTGACAGTTAAGCAAAAGACTGCATACACAAGCAGTGAGCAAAAGTACTGAGTAGCACGTGGCCAGTGGGAGCCATTTTAAGACATATATACGCAAGAATGAACTGATTTAAGTACATAAAATAGGCATCCAGTATCTGGAGTCAATGTAGCAAAACATGTAAGCTGGTTCATCTCAGGGCAGTCAGAAGTGGACGGGAGAGACGCTGGTTCTGAGGCCTATCGCGTGCTTAGTATGCAGAATTATTGCTTCTTAAAAGTTCAGTGGCAGTTGGAATCCCGTGGCCGTCAGAATGATGATTTCCTGCCACCTTCACTTAATGGGAATGGAGAGCCACAAGGAACAAAGAATCTGGGTCCTGAAGAAGTAATATCAGGTTGTAGACACCAGAGCCAGGAAGTTTGGCTTATTATGCAAACAGGGTACAATTCGCTGTTGTCAAACAAATGCTGGGCAATGGTAGCATTTGGGAGATGGGGTGGCCGGTTATATTGTCCACTTTCCTGGACCTCAAATTCTCAGGATTCAAGACTGCAAGAGAATGCATGGCTCAAGGAGAAAAAACCCTCACGAAGGAACAATAATTTTCAGGGGATGGGGGTAGAGGATGACTTTGAGTCAATCCTGCCTGTCTGCAATTGCCTGGACTAGCATCTGCGGTTTTCGTGACAAGGTTTTCAGAAGTGGTTTACTCTTGCCTTTTTCCTAGGGCGGAGAGAGAGGGATTGGCCCAAAGTCACCCAGCTGGCTTCATGCCTCAGGCAGGACTCGAAGAACTCATGGTCTCCCAGTTTCTAGCCTGATGCCTTAATCCTACATTGAGCTGGCTTTCAAATATAATTTATCCAAAACAAAAGCTTTAAATGCTAAACCAGAAAGCCATAATTGAGGGAGAGATTTTTAAAAGGGGCAAGTAATTAATTGTGTTATGAGACTGCAACACAAACTCTACCTTTTATATACTTGCAGGCAACTTTATGGTGCAAGTACAAAAGAGCAGAACATTATTTTGATATCATCATGATTAGAAGTGGATGCCTATGTAAACCAGCCTTTTCCCAACAAATGTCCTCCAGCTATGTTGAAACCCTAAACCACCTTTAATTCCCAGAATTGATCACGCTGACTTGGAATCCTGAGAGTTATAGTCCCAACATATCTGGAAGGCACTGTGTCAAGAAGGCTATACTAAATTATTTTGGGTTTTGTTTGTTTTCAGTATATTTGACAAAATTAGTCAGTGATCAGCTTGTGTGCAACATGAAAAATGCTTTGAATTCATATCACCATTACGTGATGACTTATGCAAAATTATACTACATTTCAAAAACAAAAACCAATCTTGAAATCATGTTCAATGCTTACATGAAAGCCAAGGACATCAGAAATAGAACCTGTACATATTGATTTAAAGAATAGTCACAACCACCATAATTCATCACCATCACCACACCACTAGCAGTGTACTAAAGATGTGAAAGCTTCACTCTGGAATTCCTGCTATTCAAAGCTGTTCTTGAAACATGCTTTACAAGCCCAGCACTGCAGGAGTCAGGGAAAAAAAAGAAAGAAAAGAAGAAAAAAAGATGATCTCACCTTTTTCACTTTTATCACTACTGAACATGCAAACTGTTTAAAGCTATATTCTTCTTTGATCAGCAACATTTCCTAAATGCTTTGTGTTTACCATTTACAAGGGAGGAAAAGATGAAGCTCTGTGAAACTGAGTAAACATTTGCGTGTGAGAAAATTATTGGTCTAGATAAACTGGAAATGGAATTCCTTTGATCAGTTAAATTCACACACAGGCTGAGAAAATGTATTTTAAAGACTTTTTAAAAGCCTTTTCCTGAGCTTTATTCTATAAAAAAGGTAAGTCTTCTACAGAAAGAAATATACCATTTAACTCCACGCTTTTAAATGCCATAAAGTTTCAGAAGCCTATGTTAATCATTCTGTGTCTTTATGTTTGGATAGTCCTTCATCACTGGCACCATATTTGTTGAGAATCATTTTGCTCAAGAGGCAGAACACTTCAATTTCTCATTTAAAAGTGAGAGAATGAATTATTTGGAGTATTAACCCCATCCACCACCTCTACAATCATTTTCATGAATGAAAAAAAGTTTGCTTAGGCTAAAATATGATCTATTATGGAGGAAGGGGAGTGAGATTCATACGACAACCCTACACTACATGGTAGGATTCCCACATACAATGGGAACGTATCTATAAGGAACATTTATTTTAGCATTCCTATTTTGGATATATTATGGATAGTTTTATTTGTTTATTTTAGTCATTTTATAGTGTTACAGGTATAATAAATACCCAGATTTTAGAAAGCCATCATCTGTTAGTGACTGGAGAAGATATTTTTATAATAGTTCTATAATATAATAGAGATGTATGAAGAATTCTTTAAAATTTAAGACAGGTGCAATTTTTTAAAACATACTTCTTCATCCTTTATCCCCTTTATACAACCACAGCATGTTTATATTAACATCACAAGTTGAATTACTACAAATCAGTCAAATTTTTAAGGTCAAATAGTTTAAGTGATTACAAGTTTTTAATATAGAAACATCTCAGTGATTCAGCTGTACAGTTTCAAACTGAAAGGAACATTCACTTCATTTAGTCAAGAGAAATCCTATTTAAGGAGTAGGTACAATTAGAATTAGAAGTTTTGCTGGAAAATAATTATATGTGCAAGAAAGCAATTGCTTAGAGATACCACAGTATTCTCAGGATCAAAGAATACAGCTTTAAAACATCTTCATTCAAGCATAAGTTAGTAAAGATGTGAAAATGATGAAATAAGAAAATATGTAAATGTAACATAAAACAAATAGCTAAACTGAGACATATACTAGAAAAATGGGAGGAATGAAAGAGCAATCAAAATAAAAAGCTTCTCAAGGCATGCTAGAAAAGTTTGTGTGGAATTTTATCCCCCGTTTCCATGAAACAATGTGGACTTACTTTCTGGAGGGACCCTATCTTTGTGTGGGCATCCTGACAAACTGCGGTGATGGGGGTATAGCCCCGTTACATGGCCAGTTCCATCACACCCAGGGGTTGGACATTTGCTCTCTTTCTTTTCTGTTCTTGAGGGATCTATAATTTACAACAAACGTGTCAAGTGAATGATGTTTTTCAGATTTCCAAATGGACGTAGGTTCAGTTAATGAAATCGATTACTCTTTGGAAAATGTTCTTAAAGAACACTAGAAGAAAACACATCTGGCCCTGTTTAAACATTGTCATTTCCTGTTGCTTCTTCTGAACCAAAAACTTCTATAATCATCACCACCCCCAGACATGGAGGGTCTTAGATGGTGACTGTCTTCCAGCAAAGCCATCCTTGAAATATAATATTTAATATATGCTCTGTAAGGCATTTGTGTAGGCTCTGCTTTGTCCTCATTTTAGCATTCACATATTGATGTTCACAAAGCTACAGTGGGAAAAATATGGAGATCCAATGCTAGTGGACCCCAAAAGATTGCAAGTTATTCTTATAGTGGCATTTTTAAAAGGATTAATATTGATTTATTGAAACATTGTTAAAAATATTAAAACTTAGACAAAAGTGTGTTTCTTTTCAATGAATAATTAGTAGAGTTTAAAACAATATTTGGCCCAATACAGTCACATACTTAAATGCTTGAATATTCATGACATTTAAACACATTTTGTTGATTTATTTTAATAATAATGTCTGATTTTTTTTAAATGTAAGAAACAGTTCCTGCCAAGAAATCAATAGGATTACTGCAACTTTTTTTCTGGAATTTGAAATGCAGTTCCAGTGCCATTATTTCATGCTTAGTATTTTCTTTTTTACTAAAATACTACCCATCTTTTAATTTACACAATCAGATATCCAAAGAAAATACATCCAAAAAGTTAAATTCAATTTCTGATTTGTATGCATATTCAAGAAAATGTAGCTGAAGAATAACAACAAGAGATATAATTTTTGAAGGGAAGGATTGCAATGATAAGTCTAGATTCCTTGAAACGGCTATTTCACTGCATTCCCATTCTCTTGCTCTGTTATCAGCTTCAGTGGTGATATATGAGTTGTAACATTTTCAAATGTCTGCAAAATGAATTTTGATTTGAATTGTTAAGTCACAGTTTTAAAACAAATGATAGAAAAGGGGAAAAAAGAGATTCTGAATCTCCTCAAAGACGAATCCTGATTATTTCTAATCTTCTTTTATAAGCATTTTACCAAGGAAGAGTAAGTGCTTGTCTGTGTGGACAAAAGGAGTAATCTCCCGCAAACCAAATTATAAAAACTATGTCTTTCAACCTACTTTTTGTCCTGTGATTATATCCATGCAAATCAGAGGTTAAAGTAACTGAAAGAGAATCAAAAGCCCTCACAAGGTAAGTAAATCAAGACTTCATTCTTTGATAAAAGATTGTGTAGCTACAGGATTATTATATCAGGACCATTTCACAAACTTGTGGTACATATGCAATCATCCCATCTCCCTGATGATTTACACATTTGTTAAATTTAAGCTTTACATTTTCAAAAGATACTGTATTCAAAAGATACTGTATTTCAAAAGATACTGTATATTTCAAAAGATACTGTATGAATCCACTCTCAGGTGCACACATTTCAGACAACCATAAGAACCTTTGAAATAATTCATAGAGTCAATAAGGGAAATTATCTCAAAGTAACTACTTGTAAATAGATTCTGAATTTTAGTTCTGTATAGAAACTCTCATACTTTGACTAAAATATAGGCAGTTTGACTAAAATGTAGGCAGCTTTAAAACAGACATGTGTAGTATGACACATAAGATTCAACTGCATGTAAAATGAAAAAGTCAATCAACTTCGGCCATGAAATAACTTTATCCATTGAATAACTTTATCCTGTTTACAGCAAATTAAAAAAAAAATCAGCCCTCTATATTTGGTCCTGGCTGTATGATTTTATTTGCTCTAGATTTATATTTGTGTATTTAAACTTTTATTTTTAATCCCATTGTCTCATATATCCTAAATCTCAGTTCAAATCAAAACTTATTTGTATGACAGTTTAGAGGTTTGACAGTTTTAAGGTACTATTTGTTTTTTATATTTAAACACAGATTAAATCAAGAAATTATCTTCCACAATTAGATCATTTCTAATTATTCCTATATTGCAAACTAACACACAATACAAAGCCAATGCACTATATAGAGAGACCAGAACATTTCACATTTGCTTTATAGTTGAGCATGATTTTACTGTGTACTCATAGAAGTGAAATTAAGCCATGTTCTAAACTACACAGTTCATTTTAATCCATGGTTTCTGTTCCCCTGCTGGCTAGCCATGACCTGGGACCTATTGCACATACAAATTCAAGCAGCCATCATGCAGTTTTATATACTCTTTCTGTGCTTCTGCTTGGTAAAAGGTAGTTCTCATCCAAAAGCAAACAACCTGATAACATACCAAGACATTATCAAAATGAAGAACAGATGGAAATTCTGTCTCTCATCAAAGAGATGAATTTCTAGTCCTTTATTTAGAGAAGGGCAGGAGAGAAAGATGAAATAAATTTGTACACTAGTTGTTAAAAACAGAGCTCACATTTAATATACAGCAGTTGCTGGAATTCTTTGGTAATGACTTCATAATTTGCTAAAGAAACCTATTTATCTGATCCTTTGTATTTTGGGAAATGGCTTGTCAGTCAAAAGAAGCTGACATAAACATTATAACAAGTACAGTATATTAGCCAAATATTTAGTCATGTTATTAGATCAATAAACCTGCAAAAAATAATAAGATGAACAGACAACTGCAACCCATAATACATAGTAGGAAAGTTGCTTTGATCACACATTGTGTGGGACAAATTATAATGTTTTAAAACAAATATTTTAACAACATTTTTTAGGAAAACAGGAATTCCTTACAAAAAGATCAAATATGTATGTCTTCCTTGGATGATGTAATATAAATAATACATCTCAGAATAATTATACCCTCTAAACGCAGCAAATGAACAAATGCTCTAGTGGCTTTTAATAGTGACTATGCCTTTGATAAGCTGAGGCTGATCATTAACTACAAGTCTATAGAAGAAATCAAATATTGAAATTGGGAGTAGGACCTATTCATCCATGATGTATAGCTCCACGTTTACCCTTTGGGAGTTATATCTGACATTTGTTTACCATGAGTTTTATATAAGTTTTACAAATAGCTCTTTGAGACATATTACTGTCCAAAAGAAATTAATAAATAAATCTAATCAATATTATATTGTGGTCATGCTATTTCATGAAACAGTATTAAAGGGCAACAAGAAAGATATAGTTAACAAGAAACATATAAATAAAATGTAAATCCTTGGACAATCAGATTTAATAAGATAATGTTGGGAATAAGGGCACAAACATTCATAAATATTATTGACATATTACTAGTTAATGAGCTGAAATATCCAGAATCAGATTTTTAAAAATTCAAATCCTACTCATATTCACTTATGAGTAGTCACTTATCTGAACAGTAGTGAACACTAATTTAATAAGCCAAGCATAAATATAGAAAAGAACTGTTTTTATATGGACTGTATGGTATTTCCAATGTATTTTATTGCTCCAAACACTCAATAAGGGAAAAACCTTGCTTATTTTGAAGATAATAATAATAGCAAAAATTTAATAGTGATTTTTCTAATCAGTAAACCAGATGGAAGGAAAGAGTGGCTTCCTCCCACCTACTGATGTGTTTGTTAATATAAATTATGTGTTTGTTAATATAAATCTGTGGGTACGAGATGAAGGACAAAGAGATGTGCAGAAGTTTTCTAACATGGAATGAGCATATAAACAGAAAAACGATATCCTTTCTCATTGATTTTAAGAACCCATCAGAACTGAGCTTGGGAATGTAACAGAATTATTGTGCGCTTGTTTTGATGCTTCAGGATTTCTAGACTGATGTGTAAACATGTTTGCTGAAATTCCTATCATCATTTTATCCATGAGCTTTTGATGTCATGTTTTAGGATTTATATATACTTGATGATGATTAATATTAGGATATTATTTTCATACATTATTGTTAAATCTAGCAGAAAAAAAGTCAATATTAAAGGGTTATGCAATGCTTCAGGTTCAAAGCCAAAATGGTGCTTGACAGTATTTCTCTGCAACTTCTTAAAGTAGCTACATCTTTTCCATCAAATGTGACATTAACTTTGCCATTTCAGACCAAGGTACTGCCTTTTATTTCGATTAAATGCAGTACTTGTCTTCATTTAGAAATGTTTTTTTATAATTGATAAAGCTATTTTGGATCCAGTTAAAATATTTTTTTTACAAAATATATAAAATTAATATGAAATGCTTACAAAACTTAAATTTTACATAAAAATGTAAAACTCAAGTCATGAAATAATGTAATATTTAAGAAAATGTACTTTCCCACTATTTCAAATACTAAAAGTAATTTAAGATTTGCCACATGTGTTGATTTCATTGTTTGTTAAAGGGAACATTTCTGCTAACCTTCTGAATTTGCAAAGATGAGTATATGTATGAACCAAACTAGCAACAGTTCTCATAACTGAGGTAATTCTCAGTAATATTTTTTTCAATCATGCAAGCCACAACTGCCTTTATTCAAAGTTTCAGTGTGAGTACATTGTGCTTTCTCATGCAAACTTTTGTTCAAGAGTGATTCCATGTACAGAAAATGTACAATAATCTGAATTGGTTCAAACTTATACTATATAATGCAATACTTGTTAGCAGTCTGTATAACTTAGAACGTAACTTAAATCCTATTTTTTTCTTACAAGCTTTGCGTAAGGAAGAAAAATTTATGTAGAAGTTTATAAAATGTTTAATCTCATAACTGACATTGTAGTTCATAACATAAAGGCTTCACCATAACAGTTTAATATTGTGATATCATGAGCAGTATTACATCATCTATAACTATCTGTATTGATCACATATCCTCTAATAATGTAGTTTCTTCTAATTTTATTAAAGTTAATAAAA